>JAANSM010004648.1:0-11050 GCA_036850725.1 Orchesella villosa
CAATTCAGTAAAAATTGTTGAAGACGGTTATTCTTGTTACGTAAATGAAAAGAGAAAACGCTGTGGATTAGGACTGTTTGATGTAATATCAAGTAATATGGATGGTCGTTGACCATTTCATTGGGGTATAAGTATTTTATGCAGAAGGAAGGAAGTTAAATGGCATTTTACGCATCGAAATGAGTTTTCGTCGAAGTATTTAATTTGTCGTGATAGTACATATTCGATTTATAGAAAGTAGTTGAATTTAAAAGTTGCAATATCATAATAGTAATCATCTTCCAGTGTTACTAATTTATCAATCTAACCGGTATAAATCCACAATAACTAAATTTGTAAGTAAATATCTACGACTTACTTAAATCTTTTATACCAGGTGTATTTTTATGTCGGAACGGAATTTAAACACCAAACTAAACTTTGTGATTTCGCATAAATACAAGTCAAGTAATTTACAAATGCGGGTAGTTGTAGTTTTATTGCTTTGCAGAAAGTTATCATACCACACTTCTTTCAGGAATGTTCTCGTCCTCTCATTCCTGTCTCGGGGGCGAATGTAAATGTACACAATTATGTCATGTCACAAACATTCATGTCACTCGGTTCGGCGGAATGATTGATCATACCTAACTGGTCTAAGCACTTAAGCCGAGAAAACTTTTATCAATATGAATTTCACTAGCTTTGAGTTCACTAATCTCCTCAAGAATGTGTGTAAGTTTGCAAGAGAAAAGACATAAACATTTGAGACGTAGGTAATCACTTGACAAAAACAGAGAAGAAAAACACATCTCTCGCCGTAACACAAATGCAAGCTAATCCTCCCATACACGTACCGTGTACTTCCATAATAATAATAAGGTTCTCAACTCTCATGACAAGGGATTAAAAGACCGTGATTATCCCGTTGAATAACTTTGTCTTGAAGTAGACAGCAGTAGTAGCTATATCTAATACTCCTTATATGTATATGATCTGTAAGCACAAAAAAAAGATTTTAGTTCTGCAAAAGAATTTAAAGATGAATTTTTGTTTATTAGAGACACATGAAGGAGGAATAATGTTTTTGACAAGAGAACAGGATTTCATTTGCATTGAATGCTGTTCGTGAACTGTGTATACCAATCCGCTATCCACCTCATATATACTTCGATACGTACTAAAAGTATATTGATATAACACAACATATTCTATATGCTATTTAGGTACCCGTACCTTAGCTGTATAGCAATCTATTAGAAACGGATTGGAATTGGAACCGTAGTTTGGAAAATTGTCTTGTTAAGATCGGAAACGTGACTTTGTGACAATCCTCATCCTACCTTAGTTGTTTCGTGTCAGATACGTATGTAGCTAGAAAACACGCGTTTCGTTCGAAGAAAATGTATTTTTTGCTCCTGCCAATTTTAAATGAAAAGGAGAAAATGAAATTCGTAGGGTATAGTCAAATTTCTGACAATCTAACTCGTACCCAAACCAACCCCTTCCGTTCCCTTAAACACAGGATAATGTATAATGTAAGCATCCCCTTCACTGTTTAAATACAACCAGCAACCAGGGTATGATAAAACACCTGCGTTTTTTTGCTGAGATGTTGCCAAAAAACGGGCAATCGTTGTAGTTAGCGAGCTCCCGTAGTTTAAAACTGGCAAGAGATGCAATATTGTATGACAGAACTGCCATATTTTCACATGATCATGCTCAATTATGTGATTTGATACGACTTGATTACATACATGCATGAAGCTACTACACATTATAGTAGTAGAAGTAGTAGCCCCCAACTTGATTTTGATTGCATGTGTTTTTATAGAAATAATCCATTTTGCAGGTTGGTTGCTTCTTCTCCGGTTTAATTATTATCACGATTTTCATGACCAAAACATTTTGCATGCCCCATACAGCACAAGCTCACAGCGTTCAAAAACCCCAGTAGTAATGTACTCAGCCTAATATGCAAGCTTCAGGCTTTTAATTCAACATAACATGACTACTAAAAAAACCATGTGTGTTTATAATAGTTAATGAATCACTATTCACTAATCATTTTCTCTTTGAATTTTCAATTGCAGTTGAACTATGTCGTACAATGGAGGGCTGGAGGACCCCCAAAGTTGGCCATTTTCCGTTCGTTACACTGCGTCACCATACAGGAAGTCAAAGTTTCCGGTGGATGCAAGTGTCAAAACGACAACAGGCACATCGTCATCCTCATCATCATCGGGAGGAACACGAGATGCTATTGTTCCTTCGACTGAATTGCCATCATCTTCAGCATCATCCAACTTGACTCAACAACACCACCAGTATCAGTTTCAACCTTCCCAACAACATCATCCACATTGGTTGACGGGTGGACCGCAAGAAAATGACGCCAGTAATAGTAACAATCCTTCATCATGGGGAAATCGGGGAGTACCAAACGCATCATCATCTTCTTCAGCAGTAATTAATCCAAGTGCTATTAACCGCTCCGCTAATAATAATGCAACAACCCATCAACTGGGGAACCTCTTCCCGTTACACCAAGTTGTACCCCATCATCAAGCTAATCAACCTCTGTTTGCTCAAGCTCTAGTTAATTATCACAATACGCAAAATAGCAGTAGTAGCGGTAGTAATGGTAGTGCTAATTTTCGACATCATCTTCATAATCAGCATCATCAACGACAACTTCAGTTTCAAAGGGGTGGTGGTGGTGTCCCAAGTGCGAGTGGAGGAGGCTTAGCCACAGCAGCGGGGAGTGGACGGGTTGTGAATAATCTTTCTATAGAAAACTCTTCACATTTGCATCAACTTCATAATCAGTATCAGAATCAAGAGCGACAACGACAAATACAACAAAGGCTGCTCCTTAATGGATCAGCGGCTGGTGGACCTGGTAGTGGACATAATCTTCATCCTTTTCTTATTAGTGGACAAGGTAGTTTTCTTCATTCTGGCAAAAATTCTGTTCATCCGGATCATCATCATTATGGTTTACCCATGTCAAGTGGGGGTGGCTCAGCAGCAAATAGTGGTGGAGCACAGCAACAACCTGGTGGACTTATGGGAAGTCAGGTTCTTGCGAGGAATGCACCGCAAAATTTGAGACAAGGAAATCCAGTGTGGCATCTTTTGACGGAGAATAAGGATTTGGATCAGGTTAGTCATTTTCATTTGAAACGCTTTCTTACAATATCAATTCAGATGCAACTCCATAATAATCAATATACTGACAGTACCAGTTATTAATGTATATGGAAGTGTTATCAATTGCGATACACTTATTTTATGTAGGACTGTTAAGTCATTCAAAATCAAGGCTCCCTCTGGGCCTATCTTATTAATATAAATTTCATCTGTATCTCTGTGCCATTAAATTAAGACATCTTATTTTGTCAGGAACTTCAAGTTTTAAATGCCATGCTTATGAAAATGAATGGAATCTCTGAGTTATCTGGCTAGCGATTCGAATCGACGATTCGACTAATCTCAAATTTGATATGGGTATACAATATGCTGATAGCATCAGATTATCTAACAACATGAGATCGTATCGTATCTATCTCCAGTTGAAATGTTTTAATAGGCATAAAGAATCCGGATTAGATCACATTCACTTTTTAGACGCATATTTTAAATGCATCCTTTTAAGGCATGCTTTCCATTCCTCGTGAAATTGAAATGGGATATATATTCTTAATTCTTATATATTGTATTGTAAAATCTTATTTGTTCACATCTACAAATCAAGTGGGCTGGGTCACTTACCTTGTAATTTTTAACAACCTCCTATACAACAGCTAACAACGCGCATCTTTAGAAAGGAGATGACTTTATCAGTTTCAGTTTTGATAGCTTTTGGCATCAATGTGCCATGTTTCATTGAGATTGAGAGCAAGCAAAGCAAAAGCAAGCCAGACTTAATTCGTTTCATGGTATAAATGAACAAGTATAATAATTCTTTCAGACACTAAATAAGATAATCAGGTGGAACAATGAAATGGAATTTTATTTGATTTTACAAATTGAACATTGGACAGGAATATATTATACTCCCTTACAGTTTTATATCTGAATGATGTATTTTGTGGAACGGAATCGTGTTCAAATTTTTTATTGACTCTTTGCTTGGGGAGTCATGAGCTCTCATAAATATGAGCAGAGTGCATTTTGATGACTCCGCAGTCAAATATTGCACATTGAGCTCATTGCATTTTTAGAGATTCTTTGTTCAAATCAGATAGAATAATATTTTATTCTTGTTCCCAATGGCAGATCACGTTTTTCATACCATTCCAGCGCGATGTTCATACACTTCCAGTGTGCATGTAAGGAAGACAATAAATAAAATTGACGGAGGACGGAATAAGCACGTCAAAGCATATAGACACATTTTTCTTACTTTTTTCCTGTCAGTCCAAATTGTTACAAATGCCATAAGTTACACACTCAATGAGCCTAACATGGTTTTGTTCACCTTTTACCGAGCTCTGTAATACGTAGAAGTATATGCACATAAAACATTCATAATGATCATGTGCATGTCCAAGAAAGAAAGAAATATTTTATGCATCACACTAAAAGGTATGAGCGAGCGGAACACACACGGAGATGATGATGCTAAGGTAGGCAAACAAAAAAATCCACAATGATGAAACTAATGCGAAGGCTAAGATGTTACATGTAACATGTTTAACCAGCGATGAGTAAGGTCTGCGAGGTCATATAACACAGCTCAGTCGAGTTGAGACCTTTTTCAATATCGTAATATCATCTTCAAAAATTAGCATCAATGTTTTCATGACTAATGCCTTCGACTTCAGTAGTGGGTTGACTCTATGTCGTCAATGATTAATTTTACATATTTTAATGCATTCTCCGAAAAAAAATCGATATTTTTGAAGGGTAAGAAAGAGCAAGAAAAAATATTTTTCTTGTCCAGCGTCCAAAGGTGCTCCTGCTTAAAATGAAATGCATAGTATGAATAATATTCAAATGTTTCGGCTATCAAAGTGAAAATAGAGAGAATTGTGCAATGAAATCTTATATAAACTTCTCTCGTGCATTTGAGTTTGTGTAACAAAATCATGAGTTTGAGTACAAAAACTTTATAATGTATAGCAAGAAGAATGCTACACGGAAGGGGAGTTTTGTAAGCATTTTGTTATAAAAAAAATTGGGAAGGAAGGATCAATTAATTTCTCCAAAAGCAGCCAAACCGTATGCAATGCATGTCGCAAGATAATATTGCAATGCAACCACCACTCACAATAATCAGTCGTGTCGTAAAGTTCAGGTAACCATATTTTTTATTTATTTACGTACATCCACATGCAAGCGCACGAGGAAGCTTTAGACATAGTATATAAACACAATAACAAAAATTTACTACCACTGCCATCGGCACCACCGATGCGATTTACGAAAATCAATAATCTTACCTTTGTTCCATGAAGTTGGTGATGCTCCATGTGTTCCTTTCGTGCACGCATGCATAATGGTATTGAAATTTTTACTGTCGATTTTCATTACTTAGAATGGCTGAATATCATTATGGAAAAGGAGCAATATAATGCAAAATTACTTTCTTTCGTCGTTCATGGAGGCGATGCTTTATGCGAGAGCAGTCTGTGCCAAGCTTAGGATCACTAACCATCTAGTTTTCTTGTTTGTCTTCACAGTAAGGAAGGAATAAGAGACGGAAACATGCAAATTAATTGGAGAGTAGTGCTAGACAAAAATCAATTATAATTAGTCCAAACGATTTTACCTTATAAGTACAGAAAAGACCTTCCAATCCCAATAAATGTCAAATGGAAATCACACGGAAGCCTATTCATTGCAATGTAACGTGTAAGTCATTCATATTGTTGGTATTGGTATTGCCAATGCAATGTCCTGTCCTAAATTTAGAGTAGCTCGTCGTTTCTGTTCCCGTTTCATTTCAGCATATTTCTAGTTTTGCATAGAATGCAGATCGATATAGATATACTATATATATATTGGTTATTTCAGACGGTGATGGTGACCAGAAATGGATTAGTGATGGATATCTTCATGTAAACAAAGCTATTTCAGAGACAGTAACAGTAAAGCCATAATATTGATAGAGTCATAGGAAGTCAATAAATACATAGCCAAATTTTTTTATGGCCGGTAATATACCGTTAATGGAAAAGTGTAGTCGTAGTCAATAAGTCAAAACATAATAAGCCTAAAATAAGATCAATGCCAACTCCGACTGGCTTTGCCATTTCCCACTACCAACTACAGTTTGGTAGTGAACAAAACTGCAAAGCAGAAAACGCAACCAAACAGAAAAACATTTAAAATTCAGAATATAGTCGAAAGAAATGGCTTTATATAATTTCAAGGTATTTATTTACACATTTATTGTTATTACAGCAGCATGCGAATGGGAGTGACGACAAATGTTTATAATACCATAACTTTGTTCTGGTAGTGAAGTATTATAGTATATAGTGGAATGTGTTGAAAATGAAATGAGTTTGCAAAAAAAAACTTTTTGGTTCAAACGGTGACTCAAGGTATTTTACGTACGTCTCAGGCACATTGCCGCAGCTGAGCTGAGTAGGTAGGAAAAATGGAATTGAAGCCAAAGTCAACGCTCAAGTCAAAGTCGAGTCGACTCACAAAAATAAGCAATGCATTTTTTTATAGATCCACATGTTTATAATAATATCGGTATCTTGTAATGAGCTACTACGCCACTACACAAATACAACAGATATTACACTTTACTGCTGGCTTTCAATTTCAATAAATAGTTTCGAAAGTGAATCATGGAATGAATATAGCCAATGTTGACTTGTGTGTGTTCGTGTTGTTGTTCTGCCATTCCCTGTGCACATTAAATTCTCATAATAATGTCATAAAAATGGCAATGGCACATGCATGCGAAATTGCAAAGACATACAAATGTTAGTAGTCAATATATAATTTGATGGCATCATCAGAGAACGTCATTTTTGTGTCCTAATATTTTCACAGGTCTATTTTTGCATACACAGAAAGAGCTAATAATATGATGACATTTGACTGCAATGTTTGTGTTTCTCCTTTAAAAAAAACTTGCAAATTGTGCTGATTATTCACTGTAAATAAACAGAAACGGCGGTCACAGTAAAGAATATTAGCTAATCACAAAAGTTTTTTACTGCTGCTCATCAACCAAAGCTTAAGACAGCAAGCAGTATAAGCCCAAAAGCCTATAGCATCTTAATATGCATAAAGGTTGAGTTTGTTGGTGGTGCGCAAAATGACAAAGTGAGATTTATAGACTGCAGAAAGCCTTAAGGAACACACAGGCACAAAAGTCTCAAGCATAATTTTGTACCCCAATGTTTTCATGGATGTTATGTCTTACTATATATTATTACATGAAATAAACACAGGTTTATAATGTGTTTATCTATGTTTCTGTTCACTCAGGTGGAAGGACTTGATGAAGGTTACATTGAAGATCTCAAACAACCATTTCTCTTTCACCATCATCAGCAACATCCCAACCAACAGCAAATAAACAGTAGCAGTATTAAACAAAGTGGAGGAGTGCTAAGTTTGCAACAACCAAGTTCATCTTTTCCTACCCCGTCACACTTTCCTCAACCAGGAGTCCCTATCCCCACAAATTTTCCACAACATCATCAACCACATAATTTCCTTTCCTCATCCAAAAATGGGATTAGTATTGGTGGAGTTCCCAATTCCTCACGAAATGATCATTTGCCCTTCTTTGAGCACAGTTCTGCAGATCGAAATAATACAAACCTGGACTACGATCCGTATTCCTACGTATACGATTCCCAAGTGCAAGACGACCTGAGCCGAAGTGCTGTTGAAGCAGAGCTCCGAAATTTTAACAACTTTGATTGTAACGCAAACGGTGATATTGTTGGGTTTAATGGAACAGAGTTCCCAAACAAAGTGATTTTAGCAGCGACGTTAAGTAATACGAGCTCTCTTCAAGGACTCCCTCCCTCAATAAGGACGGGGTTTGGAGGGGCACCCACAGCCACGACAGCAGGTAGCTCGGCTGAAGTGAGTGAAAACGAATACGAGGAGATTCAAGACGTTGCTCGCTACATGAATAGTGCCAGTGTGAGTTTGTCCTCGAGTAGTAATAACAATCCTGAAGGTAGTGACTTACTAATAAACGGTGGTAGTGGAACGAAAAAGGCTGGAAGTATTTATAGCAGCAGTAGTCCCGATGATAATTACGAGTATGATAGTGTCCACCCTAATTACGATGATGTTGGTGGATTGACAAGTAATAGTGAGCAAGGTGGACAAGCCGAGTCCATGAATTTGGCCGGAGGTGAAGGTGAAGTGAGTGGGAGCAACAGTAGCAATAGCAATAGTAATTCTAATAATAATAGTGGTGGCACAAGTAGCAATGACACTGGTGGTGGTGGTAGAAGGTCACCACCTCTAGGTCCACCACGCCATTTCAAGAGTTTTTCCAGCACCGATGACATTTTAGCTGAAGTAGTTCAAGTGCAACAGAAGCATGATCGTGTGCTAGATCAGCTTAATCTGGAAGTAGAGAACTTACTCATAAGGTCTACTAAACAGGAGATTGAGCAAAATGAGTTGAATTGTCAGCGAAGCCAGATTATGCTGAGAACTAATATTCATAGTCATAGCCATCAACAAGGAGACTTGAGTCAGTGTCTCGGGCCCAACTGCTATTGTAACCAAAGCCAAAACCAAGGCTCAGGTTCAGGAGGTAGTGGCTCGTGTCAGGATCAAAATCAGGAGCAGCAGATGTCTAGTGGGACTGAGGTTGGGAATTTGAGTAGTATGAAGGGTAAAGGTAGTAATATCGAGGTTGGCGGCGGTGATACTAATAATGGGATTGGGAGCAGCTGCAACTGTTGCTGCTGCTGTGGTTGTTGTTCTGCATCTGGGGACAATAATGGAAATTCTTCAGCTGTTGCATTTTCTTCAGGAGGAAAGGATAAGGGTAGTAATAGTAGTAGTAGTAGTAATGGCAGCAGTTGGACGGAGGCCCTTAAGGCTAGTCTTCTCAGTGGATTTCATCCCAATCACAGTCATGGGCAACATCATCAAAATATTCATCATCTTCATTTGGCATCTGGAGGAGGTGCAAGTAAAATGAAAAACGGGATTGAGACTGCTTCTCCTTGTGAAAATAAAGTGGGTAATGGGAGCAGTGCAACTAATGTTTCCGGTGGTGGTGGTGTTGTTGTGACAAATGGGAACGGAACTTTTTCGAGGAAGAAAAAATTAGACAGGAATGCTCCTGGACAGTTGAGTGATACCAATTTGAAACATAAATTGAACACATTGAGTGCAATTCAGAATCATCATGCTGAACTTCAGTTGCTTAAAGATCAACAGAAATCTAGTAGTAGTTGTGCTTCTCTGTGTATAGACGAGTGTTCTAAAGGTGTGGGAAAGAATATGAATGTAATTCATACGTTGCATCATCATAACCCACATGGAGCTGGAGTTGTGGGGATACCTGGGAAAGGAGGATGGAAAGGGAGGTATCAGAGGTCCCACTCTTTAATTCCGAGTTGGAAAATTAGAGATCATCTTAATGAGACTTCCTTTCCTCCGGCAGCATAAAGGTAAGACTTTGATTTTGTTTTAGATTTATTGGGGCATTTCAAACAAAAACCATTTATTAGCAATAGATAACAACGGCATCATTAAAACTATTTTAAAATTTATAAGTTTGTAGCACCTCACGCATATTTCATCTAGTTAAAATCTTCAGTTAGAGTAATCCATAGATATTTTAACGATTCAGCTATATATTATTTGACACGAGCTGACATTACAACAAATGCAAATATCAGGTTCTCGTTTTGCATTCGAATGTAATGACGCACGCTATTTTCGTTCGTTATCGTAACGATATGAAAATGAGATTAGGTCAATCCTTACTAGACACTGTGGCACCCTCAACATACTCTTGTCATCAAAGAAAATATTTGTCAAACATGGCTTGAGGATTGACACTTCCTATATACCCAATAAAAATATTTTCGCAAACGAATAAATAATACTTATTGCGCACAATCTTATGTATCAATTCAGTTCAGTTCCAATCGCTCCAGAAAGACGTAAACTATCACACATCAAAAAACAGTTTATACTTCTTTTTATGCCAATCCATAATATGACCTCAATCGTCAAATCAAGTGTGATTTCGATTAGCTCTGTGTCAGCTTAAGATGACAATTTTTATTTTTGTTGAGAAGGACACAGTGTCTTCGGTCAGGCAATATAAAATTGGATGTTATATGTTATGGATAGACATTAAAGCCCAAAGCCTTATCTAACATCGAACCACAGACATAAGTGCTTACTCATTTAGGAAACTATTCAGGCCATGAAAACAATGTTTTATTATTGTCCACTGTGCCAATCTACTTTCAAAAATAGAATGCAACTTTTTAAGCCAAATGATGTTATATTATTTACACTTGCATAAATAAATGTCAGCATGGTATTAAAATTAGATTAAGGCAAAGTACGATTATCGCAAGTTTGAACGGCTGTAGTAATTTAGTTACAATAAAATGAATAGATTCCTTTGAAAGGTCCGCAAACTTACTCAGTTCAAATATGCGAAAAAATCTTTGCAGATCGACATACTATACACAAGATGTGTATACTGTGAGAATTTACGTGTGTGGAATTGTGGATGAAAGAATCAGTTGATAATTCTTAATTGTAAAAAC
This sequence comes from Orchesella villosa, assembly GCA_036850725.1. Lineage (NCBI taxonomy): Eukaryota > Metazoa > Arthropoda > Collembola > Entomobryomorpha > Orchesellidae > Orchesella > Orchesella villosa. The sequence continues at coordinate 10,722 of JAANSM010004648.1, forward strand.
GTTTCATTTTAAAATCTTTAATAATGTACTGCCCTCTACATGACTTCATGTTACCTGCAACACAACTATACCTTTAACATTTCTACGTTTGCTCGCTAAGCATCTCTCATTTCATGATAAAATCCAACTCAAATCCTTAACAATGAGAAAAGAAAGAAATTTTTAAACATATATAAAAAAGTAAGGTTGCACATATCACTATCACACGAATTTCATCTGGTATTTTATTTTCTCATCGCTTCTGTTCTACCTCTCCAACTTAAATACAACATCCATATTACCCTATGTTCACTCGTCCTCAATTCCCTTTCTTCGAGAAAGAAATTCAA
>JAANSM010004649.1:0-11048 GCA_036850725.1 Orchesella villosa
GTCTTCTAAGTCGAACGCCTTATATGCGGCAAGCTCAACCCAGCAGGGGTCTTTTTTATGTTGCACAACAACATGTGTTTTCATGATAGAAAATCATCACACAGCGTCTGACACATGATCTTGAAAACTAGTAAAAATTGTGAAACAAGCAAGAAAAACATGACTTTTCTATACTAACCAAACATCCACACGTCACTGGCATGGCTGAAGCGTCGGAAATTGATTGACTCTGGGGCCATCCATTTGATGGGAAGTTTGCCTTTTGAAGCTTTGTAATAACACTGATCTTCTCGTACCCACCTATGGTCACGCAAAACAAAGTTTCAAATGAGTAAGTGGACGAAATAAATGGCTTGTATAGAGATTTCTTTTTGAAATGAGGATGAAAATGCATTCATTGTTTTGTTTTAAATGATGAACAAACCTGCTCAGTCCAAAGTCGCTTAGTTTGACGCAATCACGAGTAGAAACAAGTACATTTCTTGCAGCGATATCCCTGCAAAAAGGAAATTAAAATGACTTTAATTTCATTCCACCTACCTACCGATGACGTTTTAACAGCAATTTTTCTCTCTTCTTCTTCATACCCCGCATTTTTAGAGATTGAAGCCATAAATCAGCAACATATTGCTATCTTTCACCTTTGCTCAAGCTTGCAATTAAATTGTCATAAAATAAAAATGGAAAATGTTGCCCACACTTCAGCAACATAAGCACATTGCACCTCGTCAAATTAAGCAATAAATCAAAAGCAAGCATGCATATCATATAAGTTTAGATTCAGTCTTGGTTTTTACCTGTGCACAAACTTTTTCGACTCCAAATAGGAAAGCGCAGTGGAGAGTTGATAAGCATAGAAGATGAGCGTTTCCAACTCGATCACATGACGATTTGCGCGGAGGTAAGCTCTCATCTCACCATATTCAGCGAGCTCCATTACGATCCAAATAGGTGCGTCCGAACATACCCCAATTAATTTGACTATGTGAGGATGGTCAAANTCCATTACGATCCAAATAGGTGCGTCCGAACATACCCCAATTAATTTGACTATGTGAGGATGGTCAAACTGTTGCATAATATCTGGAGGAGCAAGCACAGAATAATCAAAATCAATTCAGTGGTTGTTCTTATAGCCCCCTTCTTTTTTGCATTCCGGTTAATTTATAAAGGTTTTTGGGGTCCATATTTGAGCTCCTCATTATAAAAGATATTGATTGTGTGCATCGTAAAAGGTGACTTAATATCAGATAATGATTGTCATTTTTGATACATGAAATTATTTGACCATAAAACAAAATGTCGAGATAGTAGCAAGCAATATAGAAGTTGGTAATAGGATAATTCACTCCATCGTCCCAAACTTAGGCTTCTTTCACTTAAGCATGCAAAAAGCTCGAACTAGAGAAATTATTTGCCCATAAAACAAAATGTCGAGATAGTAGCAAGCAATATAGAAGTTGGTAATAGGATAATTCACTCCATCGTCCCAAACTTAGGCTTCTTTCACTTAAGCATGCAAAAATCTCGAACTAGATGACCATAGTTTGATGCAAATGAATGAGTCATCATGTGGTTTTTCTGTACATGTCAATAAATCTCACTTTGCACTTTGCAACATTGTAACAAGTATCGCATGACAGGAATACGAAACAAGACCATAAAGTTTTTTTTATGCAATTTAGTACTCAGTAGGGCAAAAATATATGGAGCTGTTATGAAAATGATAGAGATTATGAATATAAATAGCAATAGACGCAAGTCAGAATGTTTAATTTTACCAAATTGATACTTGTTACATTTGAAAACATAGGTTTTTCAGTGGCATTTTTATTCGTCTACTGAAGTTAAATGAAAAATACGAATCTACCATGAAACATAGTTTTTTAAATGCTCAAGTTTTTAATAACGTTGCTGAGGTGTACCACTTTTGGTTTCCTCAGTGTATCAGTTTTGTTTGCCAAGTTGGTCACGAATCATTACTTGCTTCTTTTTAATAACTAACATGATGTGAAGCGTTGCCATTCTAAGAAGTAAAATGGCAATCGCCTTCGGTGTACCATTTAAGATATGCACAAAGATTACACGCTTGTTATTACACTAGACGCATGTGGATACACCGATGATCAGAAGAAGTCTACACACCTACAAAATGATACGCCGGCGAGTTTTTAGCTGTGTCATAAACAACATTCACTCTTGTTCACTTTTTTGTACAATGAATTAAAACGTTGATGACGAATGGCTCAGATAATCTGTCTTGATTGCACGTGTCCTACAGCGTAATTCAAGAACATGAATATTTCATTCTACTTGAGCTAGGTTTTTGAGTAGCTATATCATCATCTTATGATGATGATGTATGTTATGTTATGTACCTAATATCTATCTGTCCTTATTGCTTCCCTACCGTCTAGGTTTACTATATACTACCATCATCATCACACCACAAGCACCGCAAGCCACAAGAAACTGGTGGTGGTGTGTGCGGAGCGGAGGATGATAATATGATGTGGTCCTACGTCCTATCCTATGACAGGCAGACTCTAGCGCTGCGGTAAAAGCTTTCAGCAAAATCTCTACGAAGCGACGTTGTTTCCTTTTCGAAAGTAATCATAATCATCAACAACTTCACTCCGCACAACATGCAGATATATTCTATATCCCCATTGAAGAATGAGTTTTCATATCTCCAAGCTCATCAGCAGCATACTAATGGCTCGATTATAGAGATGCATTGTGCATAATCACATTCTGCCACCCACCCGGAGATTTGTAGAAAATGAAGTATGGATTTTGTTTGTTGGGCATGATGATGATAATAATAACAAAAACAACATAAAGCATAGAATGAACAGGAGATTTTCAGGACTTACAAGCCTCCTCAAGGATTCGGTCAGCAGTGCCAGCATCTGCGTCTAATTTACATGTTTTCACAGCTACAGGGAATTTCTCCTTGTCTTTGTTGTTGAAGCTCCCTTGATGCACGTCACCAAACTGGCCTTGTCCGATTATGTCACCGAGCTCCACGTCATGCCTATTCAGCTCGTAGTCATGAGCTGGAAAAAGACACATGGTTCCAGATTAAAATTTTATAGCAAACATGAACATAAATCCACATCTACACTCATAAAATATTTGCATTTCCAGGAACAGACAGTTAATGAGCCTTCCTGCTCACGACAAGACAATATAAACTAAACTCATAAACTAATTTGTCTACGTTTACTCCATAAATATGTAAATTTAAAGCTACACATTATTTAATAATATAACTTGATTCAAACTCACAAGCTGGAATGGAATAGTCTCCGTCCTCATCCACAATCTCAGCATAGTCATCCATGAGATTATCTCTGAAATCCACAGGACTATTTGAGCCGCTAGCATTCCTACTCAGACTCCGGTGTCGAGGAGGATTCGCATCTGAAATCATGATTGAATTCGCTATTGAAGTCATAATAACATCACAATAAACTCAACTAGAAACCAAACCACGTCACTTTTATCACTAGACACTATATATCTACTTTTAATAACAAAAACTAAAATCACAGCCTCCGCATTCTTATAATATAACCATGTCGTAAATTTTTCGACAGCACAAGCTAAAACCATAAAATGCAAATTCCAACTAGATATAAAATAACACCATCATTTTCCTGCAACTGAAACTTAATTCTTCGAAAAAAAATGTGTGCCATACCAAGCAACTTAAATAAATTAGCCTGTTTTGTTCCTCGAAATAAAAACTAGAGATATAGAGAGAAATGAGAGCACTAGTGTAACTTTAAAAGTCTGCCTTAGAGAAAAACACATTTCATGAAATGAAGACGAAGGAGGATAACAATAACAAAAAAACGAGAATAAAAATCGACAAGACACCTTGCCTTCTTCTTCTTCTTAGAGTCTTGTCATACAAGCACATTTTCCTTTGCATATATACGTTATAAACGGGAAGCATCGCACATTGTGTATAGGCACATAGACATACATAACAAGTTACAATTTACAATGCTTATACAACAAAATAAAATATGAGCACGTTCCTTTAAAATCCTTTGCATTATTTGTAAAAGTATAACATACATAAAGTGGTAACGCACTACAAAATCATCAAGAACGAAGCAAAAGCATCTTGTGTATATATACATGTATATTCATTTACTAAAAGGGTAGTAGCAACATTCAGATATACATAAGTGGTAAGTAATAATGCAGTCAAACCTTTGAGACAAGGACAATTCCTCAAGGTAGCAGCTTGTATTGAGAGAAAAAAGTAAAGAGATTGTATGATTTTTTGGTGAATGGTTGATGGTTATATGCTAGATCCTTATTGAATTGGAAAAAGATGTACATAAAGCATGTACTAGGACAACATAGTCTATACTCTTATAACACTATGCTAATATAACCACTTTATCCTTATATTCCTTATATACAACGAAGGTGTACGTACATAAACGATTTTGAGTGAATACGTTGTTTTACTGCTGTAAACAAGACTCATCTCATCATCATCATCATCATCACATCACCGTGATTCTTCTCAGATAGGAATACCAATACCAAACACATTTAAATATACACTTTGCGTGGTCCAAACCAATCATTCTTATTCATACCGTATCGTATTGCAGACAGAGAAACTAATGTATTAAGGCGAGCGAAACATGTGCTTTTGCTTTAAGATTTGATAAGAGTGGATGCGGATGATTGGGAGTTTTGTTAGAGGTTGCTGTTTTTTTCTTGCTTCAAGCACAATTACTACTTTATTCAAGTCAGTAAGTCAGCGGTGGCTCAGCTCATGGGAGCACAAGGTCAGTTATTATTATAAAATTAGCTCTCAATCAAATCAACGCTTGAGTTTTATGATTATTATTGCAGAAACAAGTTTAATATTGCTGTTTTTTTCTTGCTTCAAGCACAATTACTACTTTATTCAAGTCAGCGGTGGCTCAGCTCATGGGAGCACAAGGTCAGTTATTATTATAAAATTAGCTCTCAATCAAATCAACGCTTGAGTTTTATGATTATTATTGCAGAAAACAAGTTTAATAAGTGCAAAGTTGAGAGATATATGGGGATTCGATTGATGAATAGTATCAAAATTAGTTTATCAATTTTTCATTTTAATTTATGTTGCTGATGGAGGAGTATAGTATGGTGTAGTTGTAGTACTTAGAAGAACGTGGGAGTTCAAGAACTCAGAATTTGTTTAGGTATACTCAAAAGAAGGAACAAGAAATATCAATGTTTGTTCCATTCCAACAAGACTGCGTGCGACTAACAGTAATGCTGCAAAAACTTCACAACTTCCTCAAACATTCTTATTTCAAAGGATGGAAATTCCATCATGGAATGGAATGGCTGAGAAAATGAAAGCAGGAAAGGATGTTCCTTTTTTTATAATTACGACCGATAAAAATGTTTTCTGTCTCTGTCCCAAATCTATGTACTTCCTCTTTCTAACTACTGGGGTGAAATACCAAGAGGAGCATTTTATTTCTCATAGAACCATATTTATCCAAGGAAAACGTTTTTAAATTGCTTTACATATCCTGTGGTCCTCACACAGATTTGTACATGTAATGAAAGGGAGTTGCTTTGGTTTATTATCTATCTTCTACCTACTACCTAAGAGATAATGAGTGCTCTCTCACCCATCTCATCAGTCTCAATTCTCATTTCACATAACATTTATACTTTCCTAAACTACCAACTACTGCTATTATTATAAGAATGGTGATAGATACATCTACTCCCGAAGAGTGAAATCCTCATGGTTTTTACACACATCCCAAACGGTGTTCCTTCTAAAAATCTCTCCATTTAATGCACTGTCAGCCCGTATCATAATAATCATGAATCACTTCACTTTTCTTAGTTCTTTCTACATGAGGGTGGTGTTGGTGGCCGAGGTTTATGATGATAACGGTGATGTACTTTTAGAACTGACAAATGGACTAAGTAAAATATAGTGGTTCCGTAAACTCGGTCACTACTACTACCAACTACAGTACCAAAAAACTTGGTACAGATTCATTTGTAAATTACGTACATTTTCTTGTTGATGATGGCACTACCTATCATTCCACACACTACATACCAACCCTACCTACCTCTCCTTTGCTACCGTGAGTGCTTGAGTTGAGAGTAAAAAAGCAATTTGAATGCATAATGTACAGTAAAAAGAGCTTTCTTTTTAATGACTTCCTAAAGCGTTATGCGTCATCGAGTTAATGAAACAGCTTTAATTATTACTGCTATTGCTGCTGTAATGTTAATGTAATTTTGGATTCTTAGCTCTCCCCTGCCACCGCTCCACACTCTACTCTAGTCTTAAACTTAACTTATGAGAGCGGAACAAACTCTACACAAATGAGCTGCCTCGCCCTTTCAAGCCGAAGCTGAAAATTAAGTTTGTACACTCTGCATCTTTCAAGAGATTTTAAACTGTGTTTGTTGACGTAGCCGCTTCTTATCCTCCCGTACATTAGAAGATGTTCACGAAGATGAGATTATGATGTTTGGATAATATTCGAGAGGGGTTAACTGTTGCTCGAAGGGAAAGGATGCTGTTGAAAAGAATGACATTAGTTTATCCATCAAATCCAAGTGGCGCAAAGAAAGCATCTATGCTCAAGTTTAATGGGCAATTTCACGTGGATACGAACGAACGACTGCCACGTTGGAATTGGAAAATGCTCAATTGATGGATGTAAAAATGAACCACATTAACTTTCCTGTTGGGACGATTAAAGAAAAATACCTCAGATGGGTTTGAGTTGAGTGATAGCTGAGTTGAACTTGAAATTTTTTTTGAGCCAGACAGCATAGCACCTCTACCCACATGTGTTCATAGATAGATATTATAGATTTAGGCATTCCATTTTTACTATTGCATCTCAACTCACTAGTTCATGTTCAATTCTCATACAGACGCATACCTTGAAAACTTATTGCTGATGTTATAGCTCATAAAAATGAGTAACTGCAATCACAATGCAAACTGGTATCCCTAGGCGTTATGGTTTGGTACTTCTAGAGAGCTAAGAAGAGATGCTATTATGACGCTACTTAACATCTGTACTTTGTATGCTGTTTGGATAACATCAAAGAATGAGGTGGAATCTACATGTATGAGAGTGTACTTTGAGTACCTGCACACTTCATACTACTACATACAAGCTCATGATGATATCAGACGAAAAACAAAGTTTTCTCTGCAATGTTCTGCTGACAAACGCTGAGAAGAGTTGGTAAATTATATTATGACTACACAACCACACGATATTCAAGACGAGGACAAAAAAGTTGGTTGATGCTACGTGAGGGTTTTTCTCTCCACTTCTGGCGTGTCCTGTCCTGATATTGCCGAAAAGGGAAGAAATTGGAGGACGGAACTAACCGTGGGTTGTAGGTGCAAGAAAGCATTCAATGGAATGAAGGAAGGAATGTAACATTAAGGCAATATCATATCTTCAATATTTTACGTGAGTTCTTTGAGCAACTTGCCGTGAGATGATTTTTCATAAAAAAAACGAGCCTTCTTCTTTATTCTATTCCCGCGGATATCCCTATTTCATACGGACGGGATTGCAATATAGTGCAATCCAATCGTGAGCTTGTGGGTTCATGCAGACTCAGTTATGCATGTTGACAATGCGATATATGATATTATGCTATGTGTGCGAATAAAGTAGCCAGAATATTATGCTACGCAATCGAATACCGAAGAAGTCTGTCATACTCAGGAAAAATATTTTTACCTTGAATAGACGACTGCAACTTTGAAATGTTCCCACCTGTACGATAACAGTAAGCGCATTAGATTGTTATAGCGAGATGAACATAATGCTCATGAAAGTCTTGCCTCGTGCATCTTTCCCCATTCCTCAATTCTTGTCGTCCGCATGATTGTTGACCATATATCTACCATCAACCATCATCCAGTCAATATTAAGCGTGTTTATGACAGCGGCATGTCCTGTCAATTTCCGAAAATGACAGGCTTCCTTTCAACAACGCAACTTGAGGATATTCTCCAAACGCAATCATCACATTAATAGTGCGCTACCAGTGTATAAAATGAAAGTTTGAAGGAAAATTTTCATCATCCGTTGAGTTTGCAACCTCAAAGTAAGCAGCTAACTCCCTAGAATTTCACCCTCCTCATCATCATATCACGATAGTATGGTATGGCACTGTTCCATGAATTTCATTCCAAAATACTCTCCCTTTCCTGTTTTCCTCCCTTCAAAGAAATCACCAGATGCCCATGAAGCTCATAAATATACTCACACGCCATACCAAACCAGCCTCCCTCTCAATTCCAAGAGTATCAACGTCAGCCTCCCTCCACAGAGAAAGCGAAGCCAAGAGAAAGGAACCCCCAAGTGAAAGCAATATATCAAAAAATAGACCTTGTGCACTTTTTAGGTCTTTTGGGATCCTATACTGCTGCTACTGTTGACTTCACCCCTCACACACCGGTTTATTTTTTAGAAACGATGCTGATGACGACGACGACGATGATGATGAGATGCATGCGAGGCTGGGGGAGTTTATGTTACAAGGAATACCATGCGATTACAATTACGTGAATATTATTTCGATGATGTTGCTTTTGCTTTTCTTATGTATAAGCAGTATATAACATGTGTGGTTCTGCACACAATGCACATAAAATTTTATTCCTGCCTCACTCCTGTATTTTAAATTTTTACCGTAAAAGTCGTAAACTTGGAACCCACCACCGGAATTCAACAATTTCTCACATGGCATGATGCAATATGCAGTTTATATATTTGAAACTAAAACCCCTGAGTAAACTCCCAGTCATATCGCACAAAAGAGCGTGTAGCCTACTCCGTCATCTTGCTTGTAACTTCACTTTGCACTAAATCATAGAGTGCAACATGAAAATGAAGTTTCCATTTCATTTCTTTAATAGTAAACCCAATCTCAATTCCCAAAAGCACTTCCTCTCCTCCTCGCTGCCAATTTCAGTAAATACATTAAGCACATAATACGGACGCATTATATTATTCTGGCAGAGTGACTTTTATCACATGATTAACAAAATATAATGTGTTTTAATCAACTAAATGCTCTATTTTAGGGTTGTCGACATTATATTGTAAAAGTTTTGGTTGCTTACCTTTCCTGTTCCAAAGTGAGGTGTGGGTGGGGGAAAAGAGTCGACAATAACCATCTATGAGATCCGCCATGCTCTCAGCTTCGGTTAGTGAAGGGCATGTGATTGTGAGACACTCCGAGGCTCCAGAGATGCGTAGCTGGAGAAGGGCTTTCTTGTGTTGCTCACATTCAGATACTAAAGTGTGGATACTTTTAACTGACGTAAAGTCCGCTGCCTTTGTTGACTGAAAAGTAAAAAAAATAAGAATATGCAATATAAGCGTGTGAAGAAAGTGTCACAGCAGTATCATCAAAGCATCGGTTATCAGATCCTTTCAGCTTGAAGTTTCTTTCATACTTTCCTAATTACAAAATGTGTATATATATGCATGAAGTAGTCAGAGATTTCAGCTCAATAATAACAGCATACAGCAGCATGTGTAAATTATGTATCTCAAATTATTTCACCCACCATGCGCATGTACCAGGTATTAAACCGTAGTTAACACAGTATCCTACACCCATGTTTGCATAACACAGTAGTAGTGTAGTAAGTATTATAGTATCTTTGAATTAATTTATGACCCTTTCAGGTCTCCAAAAATTGCCGTAGTCTCGGGTATTTCACCTCGACCTGGCGGGGCATTGGTTAAAGTTTTCAACTAGCAATAATCGCACCTCGGTAGAACCTCATCGGTTACGATATTGCCACTGCGCAAAGACAAATTGTTAATACATTAAATTAGACACCTATCATTCAATGCTTACTATCTTTAAAATGACTTGCATCTTTACATTACTAAAACGGCGAAAATAAATTATAATTTCACAAAGTAATTATTTTACACCATAGATGCAAGGTTCCTTTGTATGTTGGTGCATTAAAATGAAGTATATGCATTACTACAAAAGTCTCTAACTATGATTAAGATTTAATATCAAAGTTAAAAAGCCATCGTCTATGTTTGACAGCAGACCCTACTAGAACTTTCATATATTTGGCGGTGGGTGCTGAACACAAAGTGTTCTTGTTCTTCTGCACTAGATATACCTTTATATACATGCACAACTTATCAGACACAGAATACCCCAAGTCTCTCACGATATGATTCTCATTCTCGGCATACTGCAGAACGACTGATCTGATGCTAGGCTTTTTACAAAGCCATTACGACTCATTGCGTCATCATACATATATTGTATGCATGTATGTATCTCTGCTTTACTGGCCAAGAACTATACTAACTATACTGCAATGTATGGAAAAATAATAATATGCGTGTGTACGTTAGAAAAAACAGTAAATCTGCGAGATATTTTTGTGTCCGTGACACTGTTGACTGTCTCTTTAATGACTGGACGCAACGCATAAAATTCCTACTCGTATGGCATATATTCCAAGGATCTTTCTTATCACTTATAATCCCAAGATTTCACTGCCATTCCTATTGAAATTTCTTAAAGATTGAAATTATACAAAACATTAATAGTTCGTTTAGGTAGTGGATTGGTTATGTCATTTCGATTTTTTATAGTAAGATTTAAATACAAATCTGAAGTCAGTAATGAAATGATGATGATATAGTGCCATTATTATTCGTATAAGACATTCAATAATAAAACAGAGAATTACCATTTCTTGAGCATTTGACTCATTGTTAAAAATATAATGTTCCAAAGCAAGACTGTCAAAACAAACCTTATAAAAAATATCTGGAATATGATTTCTTAAGTAAATATATTGATGAACGCATTGTTTTCTGAGGTCATAATAAAATAACATGTTTATGAATGAATCGTCATCGCATGTGTTGGTTGCTTACTCTGTATGCCTGCAGTCTGCTGATATGTATTCTTATAAAATTGATCTCAACTACACTCACTCACTCCTTGTCCAAATTAAATAT
>JAANSM010004650.1:0-11048 GCA_036850725.1 Orchesella villosa
AAGATACAAGAAGTGAAAAATAGTGTCCAATTGTTGAATATAAACTAGGTGCATACGAGGAAGAGAGAGAAAAACATTCATTTTTCCAAAAAATCTTGTTCCTAAAAATCCAAAATCCAAGGTCTCAATTGTTTGTGAATAAATCCGTATAATTCAAATTCAAGTTTAGCTTGTATAGGGCTATATAGCATAGCATATATAACCCTTCAAAAATCTTCCACGGCTGACGGCTATACCCTGCCAAGCCCCTCATATCATTCCTTATCGTGATTCAAGTAGCCCGCATATCATCTTATCCTTCTTATCACATAAAAATAAAATAAAATGTCGCATTTTAAGTGAAGACCTTCACACAGTCAGAGAGAGTCAGGATGCGTTTTGTTTCTGGTCAGGAGAGGATGAAAATATTTATGTTTTTAACGACATCATTTATCATTCACTTATTGCATCGTCCTCACCAAAAACATAATAACAATCCATCCAGTATCCAAATTACTCACCATAATTATTGTTGAGGGCCGGGCCGATTGATTTCATTTGAATGCAATTTGTAATTACTTTTCAATACCACTCAAAGTTGACTGTTGACTTGAGTTTAGCGAGTCCGAGTCGCGTCTTCCCCTTGAGAGAGGTGTGTGTAATGTGGCAGCATAAGCCAGAAATCATGCAAATTGTTTATTGAGCACAAATTGAATATCGAATATGCTGTCACTGCTAATTTACTCTCTAAACTCTTTTTCAGAACAACATTTAAAATATACATAGGATAATACTATATACTACTTTGTTGCAGTTTTGTTTTTGGCACAACATAGCTCCCAGCAATATATCATCTTTTGAGTTATTGGCTCATACATACTTTATGGCTCGTTATGGCACTTGGTAATGGGATATCTATCATATTATAAAGCAATGAAATAATATCTTTGTATATATAAAATATAATAATCAAGTTGAAAAATAAATATGTTGGAAACTTGTTTTCTGTGTTGTAGGTACTTTATTTTACCATTGTTAAAATTCCGAGCGTTACCTTATTCTCGTTGCTTATCGCTTTTTATTACATTTCATATATGTGTCCTGTCTTGTCTAGTTGTATTGTTAGCCGGAATTGCCATGAACTCAAAACATCATATTATTGTTTCAACTCAAGCTGCTGATGATATAAGGAGAAGAATTGGGGAAAAAAATTATTTGTGACTTAGTTGCGGATGTGGCCAAGATTATTGAGAATTATTGAGAGCTGAAAAGAAGAAAAAAACATTCCCCCCTTTCTTTTTCCAAAATGTGAGGTAAAGGAAAACAAATAGCGGAAACGACGTAGTCAGTATAGATCATCGACAAGATCCAATAACTTCCTGCATCTTTCCCATTAAGCAGGAGCAGGAATTGGAATAAGTCACCAGTCACCAAAAAAAATGTTGTTGTTGATGATCATGATGATTATAATGATAACGCCAGAACAGGACAACAGTAGCAGCAAAAACACCTCTCTTTTTGGTTAAAGATCGTGATGGTTTAAGTGTTTTCTTAAACCTGATTGTTCTCAATAGCATCCTTCATTCATTGTTTGGTTGTTTTGTGACCCTATCTAAAACACCTTTCAATGAGGTAAAACTTATAAAGTAAAACGCAAGTAGGATATTATGGTATATGGTATGTATGTTTAGAGCATGTCGTTAGGCTCAGTAAATTTGTAGCAGTTTAGTTTAGCCGAGAAACAATACCGGATGACGTTGCGTCAAGAATAAATTTAGAGCCGTAGAAGAGTCAAAATGTGCTATTGTAATATGTGGTTTTTGGAGAGAAGAAGATGATCACGATGATGATGATGACTGAACTGAAGTGAGTGAGTGTGTTTGTGCATCAATGAGTTGTACGTATCTATTAAAACAATACAGAAAAAGCTGGGCTAACTTGACATTCAGGTGGCTCACCATGAGCTCATGTTGAAATGGATTGTACCGGAGAACCAATCCATTGTTCTAAGCCATTGAACGGTAAAAAAATGCATAGCATTTAATAATACAATATATTTGGAACTGCTTAGAAAATTGTTTGTATTAAATGTGCAGGTGGAATATGAAAGGCTTTGTCCTCAACTCGACGGAAGCTTCACTCCGCAAAAGATTAGGAGAAATAGTAAAACACCCCTACAAACTATGTCTTGCCATTGTTTTCTTCAACAGAAAAACATCATCAGTATCAGCAACGGAAACTTGTGAGTCTAGCTGGAGCAGAGAAGGTAGACGCTGAAAGAGACGTGATGATGACTTTAAAATTGAAATTGAATTATAATTTATAACGGTCAGCATTTCCGTGGAAAGCAGGACTCAATAACCTTCCCGCTATATCAAATTATTCTGTAAAATTGACATTTTTTAGCGTAAATATATTTTGCAACTATTTCCTTTGATCCTTTTCATGTGGGTTGACCTGATATTCATGCATTAGCTTAAGTGTAACGTTGCTGTCACATTGCACCACAGCGGAAAGATGTTATCATGATTCCAACATCATTTTGTTTGATGATGTTCACGATGATGTCTGATGTGACGTAATACCAGTGGCAAAATAAAGTAATGGCTTACTCATTATCGGAATGATTATCACTGAAAAGGCTCACAGAAAAGCTCAATTAGCACGAGCCTGATAAAAGTGACTATCTTTGTGGAACACCCAACAACAACCAACAACCATAAATATATAGTGTACAGAAAAAACAAGCCAGTCTCTGTGACTGATGTGGTTGAGTTATACTTTTACGTATTACTTTCAACTCCACACACCGTACACGAAAAATATATGGCACATCAACAGCCAAATAAGACGCCATAAGTATCAATATCAGCAATCATTACCTTCTTGAGCGTTTTTCGAGAAAGTTTGTTTGGCTACGTCATTAGAGATGAGATGATAAGTTTGAGTGCGATCAGCACCACCACCAAACAAACCATCAAAACCCAACTTGAGTTTCTTCTTCCAATTTTGCGTTGTCGCCTTTGCCGACGATGGGGATGATGGTGATGGTTTGGTGTGCGCTTCTTCTGTCGTAAAGAAAACCTTTTTGGGTTTGGTTAGATTGAATTTTTCAGAATGGAGAATAAGTGCAAGAAATGTATATGCGTTCCATATCCAGAGAAGAAAAAATCACAGCGGTACAGGGGTGAGTTGGGATGTTCCTCTTGTATTCTGCTCTCATCTCACATGACGAAGCTAAAAGACAAACCCGTGCAGATGCAGATCAACATCAGATTCAACCACTACTTTTTTTTTGCTTTTGCATTGCCGACTAGTATGAATCTTTACTCTTGGCTTTGGCTTGTGCTTTCTTTTTCAAACAATTGAAATTAAATTTAAACTGACTGGGTAGGTCATTCTATCCAATATTTAAGGTTATCATTAGAAACAATCTTTGGGATTTCATGTTCTTGTGAGGAGGACGATATCCGATATCTTCACTTTGCTTAAATCAAGCTCTTGTTATTCGATCTTCTTTATATACTTTTACCTTGAGTATATAATAACACAAGCAATACTTTTCATTGTTTGGATGGGCAATAAAAAAACTGCAACTAAGAATAACAATGCACACCACTCAAACAAAACAAGAGAATAGTTTTTGGCGTGAGTTTAACATGTTCATCTCATGTGTAAATTTTCACTTTCTTCCATCCTCGCAGTCCTTCTCATCCTTCTCCTTTGCTCATGTGTGAAAAAGATGTTGTGTGGTCAAGCCCCAGTCAAACTGCAAGAGATAAAAACTTGTGATTCATTAGTGTATGTGTTGCTTTGAGGTATACCTATATCAATTTCACCAAGTTTGCAATTGTCATTAGCTCCAGTGCTCGATTATTCACATGTCTGATTGGGATTCTCGAGGTGGAATTGGATGGGGGGGAACAAACAGTTCGTAAAATCATTTTTCATCGTCTTGTGATATTCACCAGAGCAGCAAGAAGGTAGTAGAGTTGAAGCCGGCATCAGTATATGAATAGTTAGAATTCTATCGTTATTTTACACACGTCATGTCATGTATGTCATGTAAATATATGTGTATCAACATCAACTTCTTTCTTATCTGCATTGACATCGCCATTTTAGACAGCTAAAAAGAGACGAGCCAAAAATTCTTTATAAATTCGGAGGACAAAACTGTAAATTATATTGAAAAAAAATTAAATGTCTGATTTTGATGTGGGATTGCCCGAGGCAAATTTATTTATATTAAAAATTTAGTGTCAACTTTTAGGCACATGTAAAAATGCTCTAATTATGCAGGCTTTGCGTACGACGTGCGACCTTGATTTAATGCAGGAAATATCGTATGATAATATATCAACATATCAATCTGCAATAAAAATCCATAATTCATAATAATTGTTAAACTAAGTCAGTAGAAAAGGAAATGAAATGTATATCCATCTCAAATTATACTCTTCTCTTGGAAAACAAAACTGAATATAACTTCTCTCTCCCTCTTACCATTTATTTTTTAGACTTATTTTCAGTTCAACTCTAACTCAGCTTTGTTTTTTGAAGAAAGCCTGTCACTATTTCTTCCTATCATTAAGGAGAATCTTGAGTTCTTAGAAAACATTTAAATAATTTTGCATTAAAATTGTTTGTGAAAGATGTTTTTAAAGTGGAGTACCAAAAGTAGAAAAAAATTATATACATCAATAAATATCGTTTTTTTCTCACCAATAAAAACCTCACCGAAAAATCGTTTTTCGTTTCAATGTCAGAAAAAATGTTAAAATTCAATATTCATCTACTTACTACAACTTATCCAGAATATATTTTGGATATATGAGTGTATATGTGCAATGCGATGGGATCGATACTCATCAACCTTGAAGAAAAGTTGAAGAGTTATTTTCAATGTGCATTAAAATTAGCTCAGCTCTGCTGACAGAAAGTTGATATTATGCTGAGCTTTTATGCTCTTGCTCTCTTCACTCTCTTCTCATCCTCAGATTTCGTTATAATGTTTGTCGGTATGCTAATCACTTTTTGTCAGCCTTCTCCAAACTCATCCTGAAGAAGAGAATGGGAGCGTATAATCTATATATATATCTACAACGTATATATTGGTTGGCGTTGGCACGCCATGCCACCCTTCAACTCAACTCTTCAAGCTTTATTATCACTTCCACTCATGTTGTTCCAAGTGCAAACAAAATCGATTCAAATGTATGCAAACGCCAAAAAACAGCATATATTATTTCTTCAGTTGAAATTCCCTCTTGATGAATAAAAGAGAGAGAAAAAATGTTGCAGTTTTCTTCAATTTCCTGCGTATATAATGTCATTTTCACCTCTCGTCTGGACTGATCTTAAATTTAAAAAAATTAATGAAATAAAATGTCTTTGTCCTTCTTTACGTCCAAAATGTACCTTAAGGAAATGAACTTTCATAGTAAAACGACATGTATCAATTGTCCAGATCAATAAAAGTAAATTGACAGTGTCAAAAAATTGTCGATCAACTCCAAACGGAAGTGCATAATTAACCTAAACTGGTGATAGCTCAACAAAGAAATTATAACGTCGCTGTGTATAATATATGCGTAATAAAACGCAGTTGAATTCAATGTAAATAATTTGCAATTGATTCTTGGAAATCATTTGAAGAATGTATAACGATGACCAAGATGATTTTCAAATGACATCCTTTTTTTTGCACGAGGAAAAGACCCAGTTCTAATGATGAACCTTGTGAATGCTGAAAGCGTGAAGAAATAAGATAGAATTTTATATTTGACTCAAGTTTCCTCTTCCAGAACAAAGAAAGTGTGTGCCTGTTGAAACTTACATAAATTTTATTTTTGCAAGATGATGCTCCTGATTAGTCCTTACTCTTTGATTTGATGAATTCTAATGAGTCCTCTGTAGTCAAAGACAGATCCTATTTTTGAAAGCTTTCGTCGTATATTTTTAGGGTTAATTCACAACTCACAACACTCTCAAAGTCGGAAAAGTGTGATGATAATCTACAAATAACTTCATGTGTTTTTGTTAGTTTGCTCCATATAGTTATTGGAATTTTAAATGGGATGGAAATTGAACATTGAACCTACTTTTCAGAATGCGACCTCCATTCCCTGTTGCAATTGACGTGATGCTGGCGCCGCATAATGAACTTAATTAGTTTTAATAATTTTTTACAGACCAGATACTTCACAGGGTTTTATGATGTTGGTGTTCAATGTTAGTTTACAACTTTGTAATTGCGATTAGGGTTGCTATTTTCTTTTAAAATTTGCACTCACTGTGCAGCGTTATTAACAAGTAGAAAAGGAATGCACTTTTTACATTTTTATCCTATCAAAACCATTCATTCCATTGCTAAATACGCATAAAATCTTTTAACTCAACAAGAATAGTTCCGTCATGTCACTTGCAGTGCGCTGCGGTGCAGTAAAGGGCGTTGTTAGAAGTTAGAAAAGCAGTTTTTATTCAACGATTTATTACACAATGGTGAGGAGCCCAAAACCGACATGATTTTTCTCTGATGCCCGTCATCATCATCCTCATCATCAAGCAGCAGCATCCCCATTAGATTTTCAAATTTCCTCTAAATTTCTTATGCATGTGCATTCATTTATTACTTATGTACATAATTCGATCTGAAGAGGAAAGAGAGAGTTTGCTTGCTTAGATTGAAGAGGATGATGACGATGATGATGTGGCGCTAGATATAACGTTAGTTTTAAGCTATCTGACTAGAGCTTTTTAGCTCAAAAATTTGATGGGGATATGTGATGATGATGATGACAATGAAAATGTGTAACAATCTTCCATATTTCTTTTGACTTTTCTTCTTCTTTGCTCCTGTTCTGTTACAATGTTACTATTACCCTAGAAAAGTTAAAGTTTTCGAGCATGAGTATGATAAAGGGGAAGTGATGACAGTGTTTTGGGTAATATGATGATATGATGATGATAAGGATTGAGATAATAAGACATATTTAGCTGCTTTTTCTTTTTCTAGAGTAAAATCCATTATTCAAGAATGCAGCAGCGGAAATACTGAAGGGATGTACGTATATATCTCAAGTCTTCCTGTTGTCCGAGTCAAAAGCGGAATAATATTTCTTTTTGGAACGAGCATCGCATCTCTACAATAATGTACGCACATTATGTATCATAATGTACCATTTTTGTCATTGCCCCGAGTACATTTTATTACTATTATTACTGACTATAAAAGAGTGTAAAAAAGGAGAAAAATATTTTTAAAGGACGAAAGGACATAGACATGATAATGTTTTGTAAGAATGAAATGATGTGATGGGATGCAGTAGAGCAGCCAAAGTTGTATAATGTCCGGTGGGGGCAATGTGCGGTTCGGTTGGACGGCGAAGAAGAAGGCGGAGGAGTAGTAGTAAGAGAGCAGACAGTGGTGTGTGTGTGTGTGTGGTGATGTTGAAGTTGGCGAGCCTCATTGCATTTTCAAGGGCTGCTTTACAATTCCCTCACTGACAGACAACAAGGGAAAAGGGGGTAGGAGAAGCATAACATAACATAACGTCTCCGAGTCTCCTCGTTAGTTGGCTTTGGCTTTGGTTCTCTTGTGCTTTGCTACTGGAATAATGTATGTGTAATTTTCCATACTAAAAACTAGGTCGAAGTTTTAGTAAATTATTCTATTAGGACAGACACATTCATTCAACCTAGTCATTCATTCATTCATTCATTCATGCAACATCTTCTCTCTCTCTCTACTTCTCTCTTGTGGTTTTTAGCTTAGGGTTACTTTTACTTTAATACTTTTGTTCACTTCCAACGTTCCAACTTCCTTTATATATCTACCACCACCACCACCATCACCTCCTCCTCCTCTCATTTTATACTGTAGCCTGGATTTTATGCGTAAAATGTCTCATTCCATATTCCTGCTCTATTACTACCATTTCCTTTACCCGTATAAAATGCACATAAATGCATGATGATCATCATTTTGTCAGGATAATGCATGCATGCGTTTTGTTGTCTACTTAAAAAAAGGAAAAGTGGAGTGTGGAGTAGAGTTCGTTGTGCCATTCCCTAACCCGCCGACTCCTTATTAAAATGTATGGGATGAAAATCATAATGAAAATTACTGAATCTATGAAAAAGGTTAGAGAAAAGCATAATATTATTGTGGCGGAACGATAGAAGCACATTATTTTATTATGTATGCACATAACACTATAAACTTCAACCTTGACCGCTAAATAGACCCATCCTATTACAAAATTCTATTGAAATCATTTGTAATAGCTTCCTTATCAGGTTCACCATTAACTTTCAAGAAATTCAGCCATGACATTCACAAGTACGTTCTGTATATGGATGAATAAATGATAACGATTTTATCATTCCTGTTTATCGAATGAAGTAAAAAACCACCCTTTCGTCGAATTCAAATCATTCATATCTTCTTGTTATCTTATAGAGCAATCTGTTCCTGTGAAAATTCTTGGAAATCAATAAATTAAACGAAGTATTTGAACAAAACTGATTCATAATTTTGAAACATTTCCATTTAAACGTAGAAGTTTTATTGAATCTTACATTTGTACACTTGAATTAGTTTTTATTTCATCTTTAGAGGAATTGGTTTCAGCGAATCATTACATCATCTAAAGCCATCGTCACCTGTGACAAGAGAAAATGTACAGAACGAGCTTTTTCCCGTGTTTAATGAGAAGCGTGTGGAGTGCAACACAAGTTTTGTTAGATATCACCGTAGGCGGTAGATATTCTCGTTCTATCACATCTCTTTCTCTCTCTTGACTCAACCCCGAGTGAGATTCAACAACCCCGGAGGAGCACCACCGCGTCACAATTATTTTTCAGCTGTACAAAATGCAGGGGAATTGAAAGAAAAAAATATATATATGGTACATTTAGTTGCATTACATAAAAAACATTATTATTCAAGAAAATCGGTAAAAAGAATGTGTGTATTATAAAGAAGCACACACTGCATTGTATTGCATTGATTGAGAAGAGATAGTGGAAAAAACTGCAAGGAAGGGCAAAAGGGTTAGTTAGAGAGAGAGAGAGAAGAGAACACTCCGTATCGGAAAGGGTTGAAGAAACGATCTGCTATACAACAGATTTTTTCTCTTTTTTCCCATATGCTCGATCTCCTTGCTCCGTGTTCTTCTTGGCATGAAGCTCACGGGAGTTCCAATAAAATTACATAAGATCATTTTCATCTGACCCGATGGATGGGTCGTGAGATTACCAGGCAGGTAGAAAAGAAGGGGTTTACTTTTAGGTAAGCAAAAATAATACATGTAAGTTAGCGTAGCGTAACGCACATTTGGCATGCTGCTGTGTTCTATTGGAATTCATTTTCGAAACCGATCATTTCCATCTTTTTTGTGACATATTGATGATGATGATACAAACTGTAGCGGTAGATTTATATCATTGTTGCAGTCATTTCTCAGCCTTTTCTTGTGTTATTCTCATTCTCATCTCAACCTATCCACTAATCATTTCCATCTTTTTGTGACATATTGATGATGATGATACAAACTGTAGCGGTAGATTTATATCATTGTTGCAGTCATTTCTCAGCCTTTTCTTGTGTTATTCTCATTCTCATCTCTCAACCTATCCACTATAACCAAACTAAAAAGGGGTAAAAAATGGGTCTCCTCTCCTATCTTTTTGTATTTTGTCCTGGATCCTAAGGAAGTCGATAGATTGATAGTAAAAAAGCTAAAAAGAAACTCAACTTTTGATTGTAAAAATTGTATTTCCATTCAATCAACTTTTATAGTGTGAGGTCACACACACACGGGCTCTGTGATTTCGACAATGGAAGGTCATCATGATATAGTCAATCAACTGTTTTCAATTCAATACATTTTATTTCGGGCGACAATAAATAAATGGCCATTATTAAAGGGGTAAAAAAGAAAAGATATGGAGAATATATGGAAGGCAAGAAAATGATGGTGTGTGGTGATGGGATGATGGAATGATGCGATGTTGAATGTGAAACATTTTCAAAACTATCTGTTTGACTGACTAAAAAAGAGTTGACTTTTTTCCTTTTTCAATTTTATGTGCTTTGAATTGAATGATCATTTCAAATTTTATTATTATTTGTGCATCAATGAAAATGTTTTTGGGACTGGTCTGGGTTCTGGCTGATCAGGGTCGCCGAGCCCATCACTTTACCTCATCTCAATATACATTTTGGTTGGAGGGTACATTGCAACTTTATTATCAATGTAGTTGGGAGTTGGGTTTGTGTTGTGCATGATGATGATGATATTATTATTTGCTAGATCCTGACCTGTGTGCACTAAACCGTGATATGCCTTTGTTGATTAGCAATAATAGAGATAAATAATCATTTTCTCAGTGAGGTTGCGATAGCTGGGAAGAATTGGTGGTGTTATTTATTGGTCGTCGTGATCATTGACTTTTGTCTGAAATTGGGTTTGAGACATTTTAGGGATGAAATGAAACAAACAATTGAGGTAGATTTTGTACTTTGTGAGCCTTCTATTTCTTTTATATAACCTGTGGAGGACAGTTTTGTACGGTTGATTTAGTAATATGGATTGAAATTTAAAGTTTAAATACTCACGCAAAAGTAGGATTGGATTGGTTTCGACGCTAAATAAAAATTCCTTAAAATTACAAAAATTCAGTGAGAGTGTAGATACAAAATTGGCTATAATGATAAGTTGATGGTTGTAATAAATAGAGGAATATTCATGCAATTTATAAGTTTGGCATGGTGTCCTCCAACACAAAATTTTAGTGAAAGAATTCTCCGCTTGTTTCCATCCACCACTGAATCTCAGAAAAGTTGACAAGAAACCCCGAAAGGCGACACAAGTATCGGGGAAAATTCACGAGGAACCACTTCCCACAAAACTCCGAGAATCTCTTGATCCCATCCTATCCTCTTTCCTCAGCATCTCACGTTGCTCAGCCTACCCGTTCCGGTGGAATCCAGAGTTCCCCCAATAGTTCTGACATTGATGTGCGTTTTCTTCTTTTAGCTTCTACTTTTCGTTCACTCGTGA
>JAANSM010004651.1:0-11046 GCA_036850725.1 Orchesella villosa
GCGCATCTCATCGTATATATTGTTTATTCATTGCATTCTTATAACAAACGATAACAAAATGACGAAGAGGGTGTACCATAGCAGAAAAGAATATAAAAAAATACATACACACTGTCACAGATTCTTCAATCGATTCAGACTTCGACTAGCTTGGTTTGTTCAGAGTAAGAGAACATTTTTTCTTTTAAAAATATGAAAGGAACTTACAAAATGCAGCCATGTTTACTACTTCAGACAATCAAACAACGATTTAAATAATATTGGTTGTATAAAAATTACCACATTTTACAAGACATGCATTAACCATTTTTGTATTCAAATCATACATTTTAATGAATTTATGAGGAACCAAATTGTTTTGTTTTCAACGCATCGTTACCAAAAACGTTTATATAATAGCAACAACACCTCATCTAATACTAAACAAAAACATTGTGTGCATGTTGCATTATTAGTTTATTACCATTCTTTTATTCATACGATGATGCCATGATTATTCCAAGATCATACATTGATACCAAGCATACTTGAAGTTCAAGGAATTCTCAGATCAAGTATTTCTCACACAACCCTACTAGTAAGAGTGCAGTTTAGTGATCTTTCCTGGGATGTTTTATCTTTCTATTGTGCACACACACTTTTATTCCCAAGCCACCAATCTACAAAAAATTCTTGCATTAGTTTAATGCATACTATAATCTGCAGCTGCAACAATATTTTACATAGAACATGTATATGACTGCTAGCGCTAGCCTTGACTTTCGCACGTACACACATCCCCAACTTGTAAAAAAAACATGGCATATTACGTGTACGCCGTGTTCATGTGCATATTATTGTACAGAAGATTTTGTTGATATATACATACACATTCACCATTACACAATACGTTTCATACATTGACCCAACCACAGAATGCTGTGCATACAGAGGATGCAAAAAAAATCTGCAAACCAAAACCATAATATGACTAGTTTTTTGCACTATCTTTAGCCTGAAGCCACATATCATCGTGCATGTGTTTACTTGCTAAGAAAAATCTCTTTGGTTTGTTAGTATACATGCTTTTATATCCTTTTCCTTAGTTTAGTCATAGTCAATACACCCGCATCCACACAGTCACGCATGGAATGGATGGTTTCCTCTTGAAGGGCAATGAGGGGAATGATTCGCTGAACCCGTTGGCGCTGACTCAACACATACAACGACGAAATCATATTATTTGTACTTCTTTTGTAAATATACCTGCTACTAATGAATTTTTATGACTGTCTTGAGTTGAACCGGGTACAGATTTTACTGTGTGTAGTCATTCTGATTGTTTCCGCTCGATTTTCCGATGTGGGAAATCAAGATGAAATTGTTGAATGTCACATTGAACTTTTACCTATTGCAGAAAAGATCTGGTTAGCAGAAAAAGGGTTGGTAGGCTGGTTTGAATGGGAAAGCTTAATTCGTATTGTGACATTGCAAAGCTTGAGTTGACGACTAAATCTGTGATGATGACGCAAGCGACGAGTCCACACAGTCTGAACTGAAGCTAATAAATAGCTGGTAATATTTGCTGTATTGATAAGTATTTGACATCTAACATAATGACCAGGGAGATGGAGCGGGGTTATATGTCAATGCTAAGTATAGAATGAAATCAACACTTTTAAAATATATTTTTTATCAGTTACTTCAAGTAGTAATAATATTGAATATATCATATTTCGCCATTCACAACTTCTCAGTTTAGAGAAAACTGATTTGAGCATGTAAAAATGATAAGCGATTTATTTCAATTGAGCAATCAAATTAGTATTTGTAAACATGAGTTGTTTATAGCTTGCCAACTTTTAGTATAGATAATAAATTCAACATATTTAAATTCTGGATAAAGTAGCTTGGATAGGAAAATTAGTTTTTCCAGCGTATATTAATCTAGAGTCGGAAGAAACTTTTAGACGAAATAGAAATATATATTCCCAAACCGATCAACCAGGAATAACATANGATAAAGTAGCTTGGAAAGGAAAATTAGTTTTTCCAGCGTATATTAATCTAGAGTCGGAAGAAACTTTTAGACGAAATAGAAATATATATTCCCAAACCGATCAACCAGGAATAACATATAGGTTGACTTTTACTAAGAGACGATTGTTATATCTGAGCAAAAATATATGAGTAACCTTCTTAAATTAAGGATCGTAAATTTGAAACGTTTAAGTGTAATATCCTGTGTATCCCAGATGCACATGGTTGGTTGTTAGAGCGGAAGTCGAATTGCATTCTACAAGGGCTGCATATCAATCGCTTATCTGTCTTACCTCTAGTACTGCTGGAAAGATAAAAAGTTAAATCGTAGCAAATTTATCTACAATCTTATACGCATGCATGGCTCAGTAATCTGACTATCGTTTCCTACTGTGGAACTGAAAGGATAAAAATTGATTCATGATTTTAATTTAAAAAATTCAATGATTATGATGTCAAACCACTTCCAACTTCATTAGAGTTAGATACACACTTTTCTGTCACGGCACTCGTATGAATTTGTAGGAACTCAGGCTGAATTCATTGAATGTATGGATTAATATTATTACGTACATTATATACATCGTTAATTCAAACCATATCGTTTTGCTGATTCCAACAAGTTTTTCTAACTGGGTTTGAGAGGTTTGATTTTGCTTCGGTGAGAGCGATATCAATCATAGGCAAAATGTTAAAAAGAAATGTCAAAAGTCAAATTTATACGTTTGATCGATTACTAAATCTATAAACATTGACGCATGAGAAGATATATTAAGATTAAGTTTAAAAAATGTGCATTAAAAGTTTTACGTCATTTGCCTCCTAGATTCATTTTCAATAAACCCGTCATGCCCCATTGAAAACAGGTTTGGTAATTTTACAACACACTGTGAAACGGAGTATATATCTTGTGGGCTGCCCAACCCATTCGCAGTTCGTATGTAAAGGATGAAGTGGAGTATTTCCATTATGAAAGAATTTTGTTGAGCAATGCATGTTTTAAAATGTGTGTTAATCTACCCCAAACTTACATGCATCATGAAAGTTATGTAAACACTAAAAAATGCGCGACTGACTGCATTAATATTGATTATAGCGATTTGTTGAGAATCTTTACATATCCATGTTTAGGTTTTCCAGGCCTCTTAACTGCTGCTCAAATAAGATTTTTATGAATTAACACTTGAGTTATGACAATAAAATATAAATTTTATGCTCCACACGTGAAGCTTTAAGTTATTGTTAGGAAATCTTTGGGAAATTGACATAAAGATGCTGTTATATACGTAGCCGAATAACAGAAAAGACATTGTTTAATGTATTTCTGTATTGAGAGAGATATTTCTAGTTGAAGGATACATGAAAACTTGGCAAGCTTTCAAACATAATTCTAAAGGTAAAACCGAAGAAGTTCGTACATATAATGCTGGACTTCAGGTGCAAGTACATATAATTTTGTATGACGCAAGAGGTCTGGCTTCCTCTAGCTTAAAAATTAACCAGTCATAGTCAAGTCAAAATCGAAAAGCTAGCAAAAGCACACGAAGTAACATGCATACATGTGAACAGTAAATATTATTGTTTCGAGATTGAGATACCCACGCCACGCCACACCATGCGGGCAGGGGCAAAATTTACCTTAGAAAGTATATCTTCTCACTCAATCTCTTACATATATTCTGGTCTGAGCTTTTCTTTACCAAGAGTTAAACGAACGATTGAGTAGTACAGATTTTTTAGGTATGGATTTTTTTGCGATGAAATGCAGCATAATAGTGTTTTTGTGTTGGGTCATTCTTCTTTCACTCACGTAGCCCCTACTACCTACCTACAAAAGCATCCGACTTCACACTTGATGTCCCAATAGCTTGTCTTTCTTAATGAAAATGGCTGCATTTTAAAAGCAATGTTGAATGTATGAGAAAAGGAAATGCTGCATTGTGCAACAATCAACAGGAACAGCCATTGAACATCAATAGCATTATGTCTCCGGAATGTTTCCATTCAACTTTAAACCCTTGATAGGGTAAACAATCAAATGGTGAGAAAATTCTGAGTTGTGAGGATTTGTTGGTGTGGATGGCTGTTGTGTGAATACAAACATTTAATATTCGAAGGTATTTTGCTTCAAAACAACCACAAGCAAATGAATGGAGCATATTGATTTGATAAGTGTGGAAAATGTTTGCGGTGTCTTTCGTAAAGTATTTCAGAAAAATAAGGAATTCTTCGCTATGATGAATTAAATTCGTCTTCTTTATCATATATGTTTTCAAAATCAAATTATACAAAAATGTAAGAAGAATTTGTAAAATTATTCAAAATTCAATGTCTGCTTATACCTTTGTATTGAAAGGCTTACGAGCCATGGCTTATCCAAGCTGTCTAATTCATCGACTTTGCTTTTTCCTAGTTATAGTCAAACTATAATAAATCTTACAAATACATGCGTTTACTCAGTACATTTGGATACAATACATATATGAATATGTTAATCGAGTTCCGTTGATTGTGATTCACTTTACATATGCTTAATTTGAGGTACTGGAAAACTAACAATACATTCTTATTAATATATACTCGAACGCCACTTTTCGGCCACGATTTTGCTTTTCGTACGACTGCACTAGTGACTGAGCTTCAGCATTAGGTTACTCAACCTGCACATAAGAAGGTATAAAATGAAGCCCTTATATAGCTACAATGGGTTAACATGAAGTTCAGCTATGGGCTAGTATTTCTAAATAGATTAACTACAGAATTAAAGAAAATGTAAATGAAATAGCTAAAACAGTTTGACAAGACCATCCAAGAATAAGCCACTAAGCCCGATAAGTCCATAACATCAATAGATTTCGTTTACAATATTTATAATTTTAAAGAATGTAACAAAGTTATTCGCAATACAAACTCCATCACTCCAAACTCCAATGACCTGTCCATGAAAGTTGATACTGCTACAGCGTAATATTATCTCTGCACAGAAAACCACGGATGTATTAAATCATAGCTACGGTGGTCCTTTTCATCATAATCATGACTAACAACAGCTTGTAAGCCTCATAGTTGTTAGAAAAACACAATTATCGTTTTCAATCTAAAATATGCTACTTAAAATTTAACGCATCCGGCGTCCCTTCACTTTATTCTTCTGCTTTATTCATTAGACAAATTTTACAATAAAAAAGGATTTCACCCGATAAAGTTGGCTTGTACTGTACGTGAACAGTGCTGGATATAAAAACCAGACGGATTTCATACCTACTTGAGTTTAAGTATTTTACCAAATATATATGTATAATATATAAAATAAGATCCAAAATACAACATATCATAATAGTGATCAAATTTGATTGCACCTGCTGAAAATATTGAGATTGTGTGTATAAACGCATGTAGCATAAAATAAGCATATATAAATGTATATAACCATGTAAATATAAGCATATAAAGACTATGCATAAAAAACCAAGCTTATGTACGTGACTTTCAGCCCAGCGCACTGAGAAATGCATGCATTCCTTACACTACCACTTATATGGAGCAGTAAGACTGAAAACAAAAACAAAGCCGACGAGCCAATCAAGAAGTTATAAAGAAAGGAATTCAAGCAGGCAAATAGGAAAAATAATATAAACCAGAATGAAAGGCTACACTACAGCATTTTTATGCTGTATCACATTGTTTGTAATCATAATCATCTCATCTCATCATTATATAAAACACAACCTGCATGATGGTGTATAATGCTGATGAAATTTCATAAAAATACATAGTTTGAGAAAAAGCCAGAAGTACCTCTCCACTCTCCACATCAGAAAGACGATCCATGTGAAAGAAGCTTTTAGTTAGGTAAGCATGTAATAAAAACTGACTTTGCCACTATATGATATGGTAGTAAAGAAGCTAGAAGCAACCTTCCTAACCCTGAGTTTATACAGTGTATTGAAAAGTTCATTCCTCTTATTTAAGGGGACCATTCTTCCATGCATGGTGTGAGGAGTATTTATGCTCCAGATATCAAGGTCTGCCACCAAACTTTATAGAAACCGAGAAAAGGTTCTAAAAGGGGTTGAGCATAGCTAAAATTTCTACACCGGCTTTGGAAGGCCATTTCCTCTCTGGTCAATGTTTTGGTCCCCGAACCAAAAGTTTATTGTCGACACATGCAGAACATAGCTTATACTTTTTAAAGGATATCCTGAGTATTTTATGTTTCTCTAGCTGCATTTGTACAAGCTCTAAAAGCATAGTAATAATTGTAATAGCTCTCATATATATATATATGTTATATTGTAAGCCCAACGCGTGGGTATGTTAATGATGGTTTTTGTAAATATACAAAGGCAAAAGCAATAACTTTGCTAGTGTAATCCCATTCTATTTTCTCCCGTCTGTTGGTTTTTACACGCTTTTAAATTCTCTCTCTGCTTCTACGGCTCTCTTGCCACTGCAGCATGGGATGGATGAATGTTGATACTCTGATGCTAAGCTGCTACCAGCTTCTACACACGCAATAGTGATAAAGGGGGGAAATAATATTCTCACAGTGGACCAGCAAAAGACGATGGTGGGTCTTGG
Organism: Orchesella villosa; assembly: GCA_036850725.1. Lineage (NCBI taxonomy): Eukaryota > Metazoa > Arthropoda > Collembola > Entomobryomorpha > Orchesellidae > Orchesella > Orchesella villosa. The sequence continues at coordinate 6,601 of JAANSM010004651.1, forward strand.
ACTGAATAAACTCTTCCGTTTTTACTATATGAAACTACACGCTAGCACCATTATCATATATAGAAATACAACATACCATTAGGTAAATACGAACGGAGGAGATAGGATCGAGGGTAAAAACGTGAATTCTATTTTGTAGGCAGGAGTGTAAGCGTGTAGCAGAGCTACAAAACTAGCAACCAATTTTGATACGACCCTACACAGGAGCATTGAGTTTGTAACTTCTATTATTATTATTATAGATACAGCAGTGTTCAATGTTTGTAGTCGTAGTAGTACGGAGAGTCGGAAATTATGATACGACCCTACACAGGAGCATTGAGTTTGTAACTTCTATTATTATTATTATAGATACAGCAGTGTTCAATGTTTGTAGTCGTAGTAGTACGGAGAGTCGGAGAGGATTTCTACAACCAAAACAAATCCACATGTATGTCTTCGTCTGCAACGAGCATACATACATAATGCATATTATGTGTATGGTCATAGAGGCCATGCTTCCATTTCATATTATGCATAGACAATGGAAAATTACACTTAGACACCATATATGCATGAGAAAATAAGTTCTATAGGAATAGGACTGTCGTTGGTATTCGTTTTGACTAGAAAACTGTTTACATACTTGGCATTCTACAACCTTTCATTGATTCTTTTTTTCTGTCTCTCTCTCTCTCTCTCTCTCTCTCTTTCTCTCCCGTTCATGTCTGCTTTGCTGTATTTAAGTTAAAGCTTCCTTTTTAGGTTGCCTTTTCTGTTACTCCAACTCTAAACCGATGCTCATGTTATGTAGCATGTAATGTTTTCTGTGGGCTTGTGAATATATGGGGAACTTGTGTGAGAGAGCATTCTGACATGGGGGTATTTCCTTGTGATAAAATCCTTTTATTAATAAACACTAATACGTGTACCCTATACACAACACTACTTGACCGTTTGTTTTGTGTACTTTGGGAGGTAAGCAAAGGAAGAAAATAGTCAGGAAAATGTTCTGATGGATAGGGTTTGTTTTGTTGGGAAGGAAGACACGATATTTTTAACCTAAATTCGAGAGAATTAGTGATTCCCAATGAAAGGGTCTTTTATAGTTTCAAAGCTCTAGTTTCAGACAAGAAGGATGAAACAGGTACCTTTTGAAAGAACTATCATTGTACCAAACTAAAGTCGTCTTATTTACCCTCTAGTGCTTCCCTGAAAATAGATTTTCTTTTAACAACCTTTATGTTTTGAATCTTCCAGGAATACAAACAAATAAGACAAGAACCCCATCTTCCAAAATATAGTACAGTACTTTCCTTGTAAACAGTAGAAGACCGTTGTTGTTTTGGATATTAAAGTGAAATTCTTTACAACTCTTCCGTCTCTATTATCATCTTCCTTGAATTGAAGCTTTGTTCAAAGCGGAAACCTGAAGTAGGATTCAATTCCGCCTACGGATCACCCTGAGGACATATAACCATAACATTACAGGTAATAATTTTTCCTTGATAATATGCTAACTGTTTTCCTGCATTGGGATTACGAGACGGGTCTTTAACACGTCTTGGAATTATATTCATATAGGCTAGTTTATAGGCAAAATTACTTACTTCTAGTAAAGCATAAACTTTTAAACCCAAACAAAACTTAAATATACTAACTACTGGCAATTTACATTCTTCATTCCATTTTTACTTGCTTCAAGCATCAATCGGTATTTCATAAGCATCGTCTTTTTCTCGCAGCTCAGTTTATTTTAGTTAACTGTGAACTGCAACTGTAAGAAGGTATTCACATCTTAAGCACTATAGTACTTCAGACACTCTTCATCATTACACTTACACCCATAGATAATCATTATCATGAGATGAGCTACAAAGACATCATTGTTTCAATTTCAAATAACGTATCAACACGAAGGAATGAACTGATCTGTTCAGATCACAAGCAATTTACCCGACACCGCTTTCGTTTTTTGAATACATATGAGTACAAGTTTACACTTCTTTTTAGCCAGAGCCAGACGCATAAAAAATGTTTGGTTCAGTTAGTATTTAGAAAACAGTCATTACGGAACATTTTGAGAAATGAGGTGTGCATTTGTAGAGAGCCACTATAATAAGTACATGCATACATTAAATGATTCACGGTGAAACAATACCCTGAATGCTCATTATCTAGTGTATTTTCACATGTCTATAATATGAATGTAAATTTTGACAATCCACCTGGCTTATAATTTGTAGCTCGTTTAAGCTCTGTAGTTATAAACGGAATGATGAGCACTTTTATCCTCATCAAGCCAGACCAGACGAGTTTAAATGGGCTTCTGATGCTCAAGCCAAAATGATGCATTTCTCCACTTTAATGAGAAATGCTTGTATGCTGCCAACTGAAAAGACTTTGACATGCGATGGCTGGTCGCAATGTCTGTGTTGTATTTGTATTTTTCTGTTTCTTAGTTCCTTCTTCAGTGTGGCATATATACATACAATATTATAATACACATTAAGTTGTGAATGTAAAAACAATAGGACAGTTAGTGGAAAATGAGGGTTTCATGCATAAGATTTAGTATATAAAGTCACATGTAATGAGACCCATTATTAGACATGTGCGTCTGCCTGTGCATCTTCAAAAAACGTTTGTGGAGGAAACAAGCATTGTAACGCTTGTCATTCGATACACAGTATAATAATATCAGCTCATAGGTTTACTCACACATACAACATACGCCACACACAAAAGTGATTACACAATTGTGTTGTGTACATTTGTATGCGAGAGTGTGCTAGTTTACTTTGTTTCTTTGCCAGGTGTACGTACGGTTGACTACGTGTCTCATCATTTCACCGAGACGTTAACCAGTACAATCCACCCTAAACTAAATGAAATGCTTTTGTTTTTGGTGATTATTCTGCTGTTAAAAGGACTTTTATGCATATAGAATTTACCCATTATGTTATATTGTTGTAACTGGCAGCATGCACGTTCCTCTTCTTTTACCATAATGTAACAGTTTTCTGTCCTACCTAATATTCATCTCGACAGTGAGAGCAAAGATGGTACAGACAAACACTGCTTGGGTAAAGATAAGAGTTAGAGTCATAGCAGATCTATCTCACACAACACAGTTACCACCTTGCCAATCGACTCGGCTTGTGTCGGTTGTAACAAGTTCATACCTTTCCGTATGAGTTTGTTTTCAAATAACGAGCGTATTATATGTATGAGGGAAAGATATTTCAGTAAGGTACAAATTGAACATCCTTCTTATCTCTGCATCGCAGGTAGAAAACAAGGAGTAAGCACCAAACACGGATTGTTGATAACTATAAGGTAACTGTAACACACGGTGAAGTATGAAATAACACAATATATGAAATAGAGGGACAAACCCTTTTAAACTAAATAATGCACGTCAATATACATCCTTGTTTATTACAAATAGGAAAGGGTTACAATCTACAAGAATGATGGACGTTAATAGGAAATGAAAGGCTCTAAACAGTAACATTGTACACGTAACATGAGCGTGGTGGTATATGGTGTGGCATGAACTGATACAAAATATAACTGACATTGACTTTCACGGAGAGTGAGTACAAGGCACCGAATTGTTTCTAATTGAACTCTATAGAACACAGCTTTATTTTATTCAAAGTAGCATTAATTTGGTGTGTCAATATCAGGACAATATGTTTTCATTGATAATGTTAGAGGCATATCCTTTCAAGAAGCTATGTAGGGTTTTATAAGGGTGTCTAAAATGAAGACCCCGGTTAGATAATAAGATTTGAATAACATTCTTGTACATCTCCAATGATAAAATATAGAATGAACTACAGCTGCAATATAGTTTCCATACCCAAATTTATTAGATGTTTATCCACGAGCTCAGCTCACCATGAGAAAATACATGTCTATCAGCTATGTTGTCCATTAACATTGCCCATTAAACATGAATACTACGAAATAGCAATTATTATTAAATTGTTTCTCCATTAAGACCATCGACAATCTAGATCAGTGGTGCTACGTTGCAGAATGTGGAGCTGCTTCTATTTGCTACGCACACAAACGAACATATAACCTTCATTGATGAAAACAAAGTCAGTCTAAAAGTATTCCACGTGTTTGTCTTGTCTGAAGGAGGGTTAATGAGCTAAGATAATGCAAAGCAGCTGCTGTTGTACTCATGTAACTTTGAAGTTATACTAGCTCAGCAGTTTGTATATATAATCATGCTCATATTTTACGTGATTCTTTTACTCGGGTCGAGGTGAAGAGACGGCTTCAGTAGGGATTTTGAATGTATCATTATGAATGAGATAAATATAAACACAGAAAATGATGGACAATTGACCGATTGAGCAATATGACATTACAGATTCAATTTGATTTTTGTGAGTACTTAAGCTTCCAACAACATTATACAATCATCATTTCAGCTCCACTCCTCTCTCT
>JAANSM010004652.1:0-11046 GCA_036850725.1 Orchesella villosa
AGTTATAACATTAATAAACTAGTCATCCCCTTCCCACGATATATGTGTATCATGTTAATATGCAACATTCAATAAATTCACTTGCAAATATGCTTTAATTGCGATTCCAAATCGAACTTGAATGATTTTTTAAGAGAATTATATATACAACTGTTAGAACTCACAATAAATAACTAAACGAAAGCGGAAATTTTTTATAAAATAATCTATGAACAATGTCATGAATGTCATGATTGCTTTGACGAATGTTGTTGAAGTGATGATAAAATACGAAAAAATAATGGAGAATGGTTGTATTGGATTGAAACAGATTACATTAATTAGTACAATCTTTTAACTGTATTCGATTATTCAATCATACTAGATATATGTTGGATGAATAGCATTATTGTTGACCTTTATTCTATAATAGGTGTTTGCATGTTCGCGTTAAATATTCTTGGAGGGTAGGGTACTGGGCTAAAAAACTTTACCACGAAAATACATTAGGTTACTTAACGTTACTCGGCATAGCATAGGTTTTGTGACATTCCAGACTAATTTCCTTGAAATTTCATTGTATATAAAAGTTGGTGAGCGTTTACTGTTCCAGTATCAATTCAACAGTTTGTGCAAACACAAGAATACGAATAAGACAATAATTCCTATTTTATTCCTAAAATGTTCAAAATTTTGGTAAGTGTATAAAACTATTTCCAAAGCTCGTTTTTAAATGTAACTTGCTTTGTCATATACTCAAAGTGTTTTCCAACTGGCAGAATGATTTTTAACATTGAACCGTTATTTTTTAGGTATGCGTTCTGGCCGTTTGCATCGCTAATGCAGCGGCTAGTGGATGGGGTCCTCCACCACCACCACCAAAGAAAGTTGTGACATTTGTTCGGACGGGTTGGCAACCACCCCCACCACCACCTCGGCGAAGTGGTTGGCAACCACCTCAACAAACTGGGTGGCAGCAACCACCACCACCACCACAACAAGGATGGGGCTGGCAACCACCTTCCAAGCTCGTTGACTACCCCTTCACAGTAGAAGTTCGTAAAGGATGGCAAGCACAACGATCTTGGTAAAGTTTNACCTTCCAAGCTCGTTGACTACCCCTTCACAGTAGAAGTTCGTAAAGGATGGCAAGCACAACGATCTTGGTAAAGTTTAGAAGACATAAATGATAGATAGATACATATATGTATGCATAAAATAATGCATCTTTTGCCATTTTCCTTATTTCGTCGTATTGCATTCCATATTTGTATCATTGTTTAACCTATACAAGTATACTTCTCACTTATAATAAGCTATATAAGCTTGAATTTGGCTTGCTAAACTAAATAAACCTATCATATTTGTACTTAAAGTCTTATGGGCAAGCAGAGACTACAGCTCATTCAGAAGTTTTTGTTTCATTTCATAAGTAGCCATATATTATTAATCAGAATGAAGTGCATACTCACTCGCCCATATATCATGTTTCTTCCGCATTCATGATAAAATATATACAGAAAAGAACTCATTATTATGCATTGCACTCCTTGTCCCTCAGTGACTAATAATTTATCACGACAAAAGTAAACAGCGAATCTGCAGTTCGATGCGACATTAAGTATCATCATGTTATGCTATATGCGATTCTTCAATACAATTTTGTATTCGCTATGCCAAAATTATTAAAATTTGTTATCACAAGGTTCAAAAGTGCTAATAAGAGCATGCTTACAGGTAATTTATCATGCCAAAGTTCAGCAAAGGTGCCACCACATAAACTGCCGGCATGTGCATATGCGTCATACACAATTTAAGATTTTAAAGCGAGAACATGCACGGCCAGAACCAGACAAAATTTTAATGCTGAAAAAGTTTTGCTGAGATCATCACATCACATCTTTCTTTGAAGATGAGCCGTCAGTTCAGTTGTGGTCGTGACATTTAGGACATAAAATGATTGTCTTATGTTAATTAGCTACATGATGTGAGATCTGCTTCGAAGAGTAACCTCAAATACTGGGTTAGTATAGTGGTCTGCCGACATTTACTACAATCATAAAACACTTCGGTTTTTATAAATCCACATAATATATCCTAAAAAAAGAAGGGATGGCTCAGTTACATAAATATCATTTTGTTATGATTATACTAGCCTATTAGCTGTCACTTTGTGTACGCTATTAAGTATGTTGAAGGCTGGTTCGTTGTGAGCCATATATTATGCACTCGAGACTATATAGATATACTTAAGGTATTCCAATAAATGAAATCCTATATAGCCTTAACATTCATTGTACCTGATAACCTAGCACTACTACCACGCTTAAATGCACTTGAAAGCTATTCGTTAACAAGAAGAATCTTCTTTTCAGACATAATGAAATTGTTCTTTATAGATTTCATCTGTAGACAATGAGCTGTAGCTATACTTATATATACAGACATATTTATACATAGCTACACACGTACCTTTCACTTTGCATTATATGGTGACATTGGCTAGGATTTTGGATTTCACTTTTTTTTAAATCTGTTCAACAAATGAGCTTGAACAGGTAAAAAACCAATTGCGTACGTGTTAAATATTTATTGCTCTGCTATCATATTAGAATTTGTGACTAACTCAGATGAACAAGTTGATTAGCTAAGAATGAAGAAGTTCCATAAAACTGGAATAAGAACAATGAATGCTTGACTTCCATCTGCCATATTAGCAACATTTTATACTACCAAGTGCGAAAGGTACTCAAAATAATAAGGTAAATAATGCATCGCATCATGTTACCAAAAAACCAAACGCAAAACCATGTTAGGGATTTACCTACTTTACAAATACGACCAGTTCCACAGGTTTTTGATGAAAAGATAGGAATTTATTGCCCAAAAGTGCAACTTTCTGTGTGTATTGAGATTAGATTTGTTACCTCGTCTATGGCAGGCCAGTTGATTTTTTCGTGACATTTTCCAATTTCTCGTTTTGCAATCATAATCAACTTTTCTATAGTATATAAATTCATAACGTTCTATATAGGCTATAAAATCATCGCTGGACACTAATAACACATTTTAAGTTTTATTCCAGTTTTGTAATTTATACCCATAAAAAAGATGTTCCTTGGGCTTGTTAGCTTTTGATGCAGTTTGAATGACTGAACATTGCTCACTGGAAGTACAGTGTAAGTAGGCTGTTTTTCTTAAATTCATATAAATAGAAGGGAACCCTGGAATCATGGTCACAGTTCTATCTTGCTCTTCTGTCTCCATCTCCAGCACATTTCAATATCCTCATCAACATGAATTCGATCGTGGTAATAAAAATGGGAATCCAATTCAAGTTTGATTTTCAAATTTTAATAAAAATTTTGGTGTCTAAAATATAAAAATATTTCCAGGTATTTTCTGCCCTTTGCATTGCCCTCGCGGCTGCAGGCGGCAATCATGGACATCAAGGTTCTGGAGGAGGCTACCAACAACAACAAAGAAGCTATTCTCAACCTCAACAACAATCCCGTCGTCAGACCCAACTCGTTGACGTTCCTTACCAACAAGAAATTCGTGGGGGAGGTAACTCTGATGCTGGTTTGAGATTCTTGCCATACAGCGCTGGAAATTCTCTTCAAATTCAAGCTCCACAAAGATCTTCAGGAGGCAGAGGACAACTCCAAGATGTTCCATACCAACAAGAAGTTCGTGGGGGAGGTAATTCCGATGCTGGTTTGAGATTCTTGCCATACAGCGCTGGAAATTCTCTCCAAATTCAAGCTCCACAAAGATCTTCAGGAGGCAGAGGACAACTCCAAGATATTCCATACCAACAAGAAGTTCGTGGAGGAGGTGGTGGTAACGATAACCTTCGCTTCTTGCCATACAGCCTTGGAGATTCCCTTCAAGTGAGAAATGTTGGAGGATCGTCAGGAGGATCATCAGGAGGATCATCAGGAGGATCAGGATGGTCATCAAACGGTGGAAATGGAGGTGGAAGTCGCGGTCGCAATTCCTGGTAATGGGAAAAAATTAAGTTGTTTGTGATGTTTGATAAAAGTCAAATGATACATATATATCCTTTTGTTAATTCTCTTCAATTACTTTGCAAACGTTTTTTATCTGATTGACGAAATAAAATCATCTTTCGCAGTATATCTAATCTGATTCTTTGTTAAATGAGTCATAATAGTATTGATGTTTATCATATATAATGCAAATAACATTCACCTAAATACAACACTTTTAGTCCAATAATTTTTTGATGTTAAGTCAACCTGATAGGAAGGAAGATGGTTAACAATAATTTACCTACCATTTAGAACATCATTAATTCATATCGGCTGAAGGCAACAATTTTTTTTGCATATAAAAACGATTTATATGTATTTTATGATCTTACGCATTGTTAACTGATAGCCACATAATATGCTGATGCTGTCTTAAAGTTTTACTGTCGTTGAGACACAGTCTTGACCTAATTATTGGACACTAACTAAAACATAATTCTATAAAGTTGCAACTAACATAACTACTGCTTTTCGAAAAACTTATATTTAGCCTCTAGACAAAATATACAATAAAATTTTTGCTTGTTTCCTGTAATCATCAAGTAATCATACATGTGCACGTACCTAATTGCTGAAAAGGTCTCTCACGAGTATACGAAATGTTTAAGAAATTTTCTCGCGGTAGCATGCTGATTAACATACCAGCGCATCGACCAGTAATACACTATTTTTACTATTGGTTATTATTGTATAACATGTCGATGCGACGATGTTCACTAGTTTACTCCTACTTCCAAACAGTAACAAGTATGTAATAAATTATTGCATAAAGACGACTTGCAGACATTCAATCGATTAGATGTTGGCTGAAGTAGTGTATACTTTGCTACTTCCAAACTACACATAAATAATAACTAATGGCATGGTACATGTTTATTGATAAGATTTTCAAGGTGGTTACAGCAAATTCTGTGTGTAGACAACTGATTTTGTACTTGACACATATATTGCTGTCTGTGAAACGGAAGTTGCTCGATGAATTGGTTTACAAAGTGCTTTAAACATAATTGCAGGTGTGCTTATCAAAGGCATACTGGAAAATCATGATGAGTAACGAAACTGACTAAAGACATCTATTACAAATCTATAATGCAATTATCTAAGTCAACCAGCGTCGTTATCTTTTAAGCAGATTGCATTGAAAATCATGCTTATTTCATGTACTAAATCATTAAATTCTTTATGCGATTTTACGTGAATAACTAATTAATTTAGCATGTTGAATACCGAAATTGATGAGTGAGAGATCGGATATTGATAATTTCTCATGTAGTGATTCCTGATTCATCTATCAGAAAATGCTAATCAGAATGACTGCTAGTTTGTGATTTTTGTAAAGTCTTGTACATACATCTTCACACTTAATTTCATCTGAAAATTTTCATAATTAATTACTAATAATTGCTTCATTGATTTGGTCATATCAACCCCAGTATGGTCATGAGAAAAGATGAACCAATAAAATTCCTTTGTGATGTGTGAAATGAAATTTATCATTTTATGGCCATTGTTAAATTTGTCCTGTCTGTTGCAGCTTATAGCTGTCTATTATAGTTAATGACAAGTTTCCCATTTATTTATCATTTTATGAAAGACTCTTGATGCATTACACTAACGAAAGAAATGACATTGCTCGAAATTCTAGTATGATTACAAGATAAATCCCAAACATTCATTCATTCATGCTGTGTCAGCTAGCTAAACTTACTAGTATCCTGAGAATTTCACAGGCTCTTCGGCAAGGCTTGCCTACTAGCAGTACTAGCGTATACATTGCCACCTGCTAGGTCGATAAATATATCGTATCTATCGAACGGCCAACCATACCAATTCCACAAGCTGCTATGTTTAATGTAAGGAAATGCATGAAAAATTGTCGTTGTCTTCTCAAAGCTAACCTTCAGATCGGAAGTGACTCTTTAGGACGTACGATGGGAGAAAAATTGCATAATGATGAGGGCTATACAGTTTCCCTTTACCTTAAAACCAATATTACAAGAAAATGATACCTTTCCTATCACTAATTACCACATTTATGATATTATTACTATATCATTTGTACCAACATATGTCAACGAAGGCCTCTAATTACTATCAGTACTGCGCGGAAAACGCTAGTCTAAAATCAGTTTTATTTCACAATCCGTACAGTCCAGATGTTACTTCCGCTGCACTCTTTTCCTCTTCAGAAAACAAGAACATCCTTTTGTGTAAATTCGCTTTTGTGTTTTTATTACCAATCGTGCCACACAACGTTGGAAACAACTGTGATTGTGCTTTTAGGGGAAAAAGCTTCCTTGTGAAGCTTGGATAACAATTAAAAAATGGGATACTGGGTGAGTTCGGAAATGAAGACATAACTTAAAAGATATTATGAATATTATTTGAACTGTTTTCCTTTCTTGTTTTACAAACATTTCAGAGGTATCTGCTTCTAAACCTGGGCTTACTTGTAGCCTCAGCGTCAGCATGTCATCATCGTCTAGATATGGATACCATGTTGGCAGATAATCCACGTGCCGTAATAAATAGAAGAGATGCGCCCACATATTACGAGGAAGTAGATACAAAGCAAGCAAATTCAAGGGGAGAGCATGTTGTTTATGAGGATAAAGAGTGGTCTACTCCAAAAACTGTAATAATTCTTCAAGCGCAGCATCCCCCGCCGCCAGATGGCCAATTTGGATCAATTCTTCCAAATTTTCCGAGACATTTTCAGAAACATTTACGCCACGCCCAGAAGTTTCTTCGTCATAGGATGAAGAAACTGCATAAGTTTTTCAGGGATTTCTTGGGTGACGAACATCCACCACCAGGTCATCATTATCCTCCACCACAAGGTCCTTATCCTCCACCACCACCACCACCACCTCCACCACCTTTAAAAATAGGTATACCTGCTGTAAAAGTTGAAGCATACGAAGAGGAGCCTCCGAAAGTGGTAAAACTTGTTCATCACGAGGCACACCACCATCATCCTTCTGTAATTAAATATGTTGAATCGCCAAAAGTTGTAAAGGTAGTTGAGTCATATGCTCCACCTCCACCGAAAGAAGTTATAAAATATGTGAGTGAACATCATCCACCAAAAGAAATTGTGAAATATGTCAGTGAACCGCATCATCATCACCATCCTAAGGAAGTTTTCAAATATGTTAGTGAGCCACATCACCCTCCAAAGGAAGTTGTGAAGTATGTCAAGTCACATCATCATCACCATCACAATGAGCCTCCACCACCTCCTCCTCCTCCATCTCCGACGAAAATTGTGAAATATGTCGAACATCATCATCATGAATCACCTCCACATCATCATCATGAATCACCTCCACATCCTCATAAAGTTGTAAAAGTTGTAGAATCTTATGAAAGAGAACCACCCCCACCTCCACCAAAGGTTACTAAGTATGTGGAAACATATGAGTCAGATGGAAGTAAAACCGTTAGAGTTGTTAAAGATGATCCATACCACAACCAATATACAGAAGAACATCACCATCACCATCACCCTGAACACCCGCCTGGGCCTCCACCCCCACATCCTCCAGGTCCTTATCATTCACCCCCACCGCCGGAGCACCCACCACCTCCTCCACATCATCCTCCTCCACATCCGCATCATTATCCACCTCCACCACCACCACCACCCCGATATCACGAGCACCCGCCTCCACCACCCCGATACCATGAGCATCCACCACCACCACCACCGCCACCAGCTCCAGAAAGAACTAGATCCAAAATAACAATCTATACGGGTGATGACGATAGTCAGCCAGTTGTATATAAAGAACGGGTAGTCCCCACTACCCACACATCATTCATATTATCCACCACCGCCTCCACCACCTCATGTTCGAGGTGATGACATCCACCACCGCCGTCATCATATCGCGCCTCTTCCAAGCGGTCCTCCTCCTCCAGTTCCTACATTGTTACCCCACAATGAACGGCCCACGCCTGCCAGACCTGAGCCTGTTGTGTACACTAGAGCTTCTTCTGGTAACGTTCCACCGCCTCCTCCACCCCCTCCGCCACCCTCATATGAACCGAAAGTCAAAGCATTTGAAGCTCCACCTCCAGATATTCGTCCAATACTGCCATCACCATCTCCACAACCAGTCATTCAACAAACCCCTGGCCCCACTCCTACCTCATAACAACAACAACAACATTCCCCAGGTTTCGGCCCTCAAATACATCAAGTTCAGGGCCCAGGTAGGTACCCAGGCCCTCCTCCAGCCTTATTTCATTCTCAGCAAACACATATTTATCCAGGCCCACCTCAGCATCAACCCCAACAAAACTTATATGGCCATCCGCAACCAGCATACGCACAACAGCAGCAGCAGCAATCTGTATATTCTCCAGGTCAACAATTCTATAATCCACTACCTTTCCAGCCCGATAGTTCAAGTATATTTAAAAAGTAGCATGTAATACTCCATGTTGTTGTAAATTTATAAATGGATGGACGTGTGTATGTATGAAATATACCTTAAAATAATTTAAAGATAACGTTACAGCCAATGCAAGAACAATGATTGTCAATTCGGTAATCGCCACTACAGCATGCTCGACTATTTAAACAGATCGATTACTTTATAGCACAATTATTACTTTACTGTACTCCGAACGTAGACTTTTAATGCGTTTTTACCGTATACGATATAGTTCTACTCCTAGTTTTTTCTACCTCTACCAGACTTAGACAGACTCAACCAACCAACTCCTAGTAAAACATTTGATAAACGATACACTTTTTTGCTTACTAACTTAACAACTGATTTTGTTAAATTTTATCTTTATTAAGCTAAGCAGTACTAGGGGACATTAAGCGGACATCTAGAATAGCACCAACAAGACTACTAAATACACGTAACAAGTTGTACATTGTACATGTATATAAACCAGATATTTTCCGAATAAATAATTGATTGTAAAATAAAAGAACATCACAATCCAACTTTCTATATCATTATATGATTATAACTTGCGCACAAAGTTTCTGGAATTCATGATACCAATCTATACATTTATTTAAGTTAATATCTTCGTTCATGATAGTATCCTCTAAAGCATGCGTGCAGATAGCATTTAATTATCTAAACTGGCAACTGAAGCATGATGTTTTAAAACGCATGATTCAAGCCTGTAAATCAGCATTGCTATAAGTTAAGGCTAACCGCTGCGGGAGCTCCTCCTCAACGCGTTGAGCACGCTTGCCATTTTTATGATAGCTAACTTTATGCTTATCGAGATCGTGCTGAGTGACGAACATTTTGGAGCACAAGTTGCAATTCCATATCAAAGCTTCTTCATGTCGCAGCAGGTGTGTTTTGAGATATTGCTTGCGTAGAAATCTTTTTCCACATTGTCGGCATTCAAAATTTTTCTCTCCAGAGTGAACAACGAGATGTCTATTCAACTCAGATCTGGTTTTGTATGCCTTGTTGCAGTTTATGTGCTCGCACTGATATGGTCTATGTGGCCGATGGAAGGAAGTGTGTTGTTTCAAACTGGAGTTATTATAGAAATGCTTTCCACAGAAGTCACAAGCAAGTGGTTCTTTATATTTTCGGATAGCTAGTTCTGAAAGTTGATATAATGCGATAGTTGAGTTCCCTATCTTAGTACTGGAAATATATATAATTTTAAATCTTTTTCGTCATACCATGCTTAGATGCCAATTCAGGATTTGATTTGGGTAGACCAATAATAATTTTGGTGGCAACTGAGGACGTTCTAACATATGGCACAAGTGCTTTGCATGTATTGTTCCAAGTGATCCTTCCTGCTGGCTTCGCAATGTTAAGAACTGGCTGAGCTGGTGTGGTTGACGTCTTTGGAATGGATGACGCATTATTTTGATTTTCTTTATCCGGAGAAGATTCTCGCGATGACGATGGGGAAGAGTCTTTTAGGCTGTCTGAATGAATATGACAATGACAAATAATTTACAATCGTGTCATTTTTCGCAGAATATAATTTTCGACAGCAACCAACTTTTAACACTCACCTACGGAAACCATTTTAGGAACGCATGAAGGCACTTCCTTAACTAAAACGTTATTTTCAGCAGACTCAAACGAAGAATCAGAATTATTATCTTGATCGTCTTCATCTTTGCTGTTTTTCTCCATCGAAGCTGTTAGTTTCTCTAGCAAGGTTTTGGAATGGACATACTTCAGCAACGCACCAAAAGCTGTTGATGGCTTTGTTGGACTCGGCGTATTAGTTTCTTCCGATTCCTCTTCCAATTTCTGAAGTTTTTCTGTTATCTACGGAGGTAGTTCTACCCTCAACAGCGCCGGATGCAGCAACAGCTTTGACTTTAGTGTAAGATAAAAAATAACAATATTATTATTATATCTAGCATTAATGAATATCAATATAAACGAGTGAGAAAGCTGAAAAATATTTTTGCTTTCAGTATTATTTCGTTAGTTAGCATACCTGCTTCCACACTATTACCACTTTCCAACTCAATCTTCTGCATTTTCCTATTATTTCCAGCTTTGTGTCCTTTCGATCTCGCTTTGGATCTTGTTGATCTAGTTTTATGGACACCATTTTCAGCCGGACCTCTGAAGCCACCCAAGGATTCCTTCAGTTGTTGCTGCACAACACTCAAAACTTCCTCTTTGATGGTGCTGGATATGGATTGAGTTATTCTGCTCTCAAGTCCTTTCAATTCTTTCTTCACTGCGGCTTCTATTATCTTCTTGATTCCAGTTTTACGAAACCCTCCACTACGCTTACGTTTCATGCACATGATCAATTGTTTTGGTCTCCTAGACTGGAATGATGACCTAGGAAGGACCTTCTTGGCTGCTTCCAAGACTGGACTAAGTTTTGGCATTCCATTTGGCGTTCGCTCACAATCTTCCGCAGTTTGCAGTTTAACTGGCGTGTAAGCTCGAACAATTTCTTGAGACTCTATGCCGACTTCAGAAGGTAGCTGGATCATCGCCTCAATACTAATGTTGTCAAAACTTCTATCAGTAGCCTC
>JAANSM010004653.1:0-11043 GCA_036850725.1 Orchesella villosa
TTTTTATCTGTTTCAATGATGAGCCGCATACTGCATACAAAGAGTCAAAGCCATGTACGGTTGACTATACCACGAAAAAATTGTTATCACAGAATATGCTAATTTTTATTTGAGTTTTGTGCGTTACTTTTGTTGTACTTCTGTAGGGAGTAGTAAGCATTTATGTACGTAAATATAATATACTCTATCTATATGCTATATGGTATGGTACGCGTATGTATGAACTGTTGTACATCGGTTCATAGACCTAAATTGGTATATGACATGAGTTTAATTGGAATTCATTTGCAATGATTTCATGACTGACTGAACTAACATCGCATCGTTCCAATTCTTCATCAAAACAAGATTGCGGTTACACAATTTTGTCGGTAGCTCATTAATTAAAATCGTAGAGAACGGCTTTTTACATGATTTTTGATTCCCATGTTTATATGCTTCTTCAAATTATTCAGATTTACATTTTCTATCTTTGTAATGTGAAGACACCTTTCGAGTGCTTGACTCATTGTCAGTAATAGTAATAATTGGGATTTCATGGAATGGACGTATTTATTACTTCAATTTAAATATGCAATATTATTATTCATTTTTGTACGCATGCTATAATAAGTATATGCAAAGCTAAGCAAGCACTTGTAATTACCATCTTAAAAAGGCCCTTTAAATTTTATTATTATTTTCATTCCTCGTTTAATTGAGTTAATTACTGGATGCTCACTCGATTAAATGGGCATTTAAGTGTGATGTAATATTCATTATCAAAACAGGCTAGAAATGAATGTAAATTATGATGACTTTGACTTTCATGGTGCGTGCTTCTTTTAAGATTTGTTGCGTAAGATGACAGAAAAGTGTCCCACCAAACCACCACCCAGGTGGTAAAATGAAGTACTTCTCATTGTTTTTATGAAATGACATGGAATCTTCAGGTGTAATTTTCCTTTCAATAACAACATCAACCTGCATGTAAATGTTTCCCTATTAAAATGAATGACTCACTTATGTTGACATCAACATTATTAACTTACTACTGCAATGTAGTATGGAGCTAAGCATGAACACGTTAAACATATGTATTTACATTCCTCGTAGGAAACGTGCTCACACCCAGACAGACAGACAGACAGACAGACAGACAGACAGACAGACAGACATGAAACTGATCTCAATATCTACTAATACGCGTTTACAACGCTTTCAGTAGATAATAATGTGCAGAAGCATGGAAAATGAGAGTATATCAGACTGTACCGAAATTCGCATGTAATTCCGTGGAGATGCAGATTCAGTGCAGATTTTATACATGATCTCGTCAGGCATAAAAAGCTATATGTACAAACAAGTCCAAAATATTCTCATTACATTTTTGCATCATTCGCATTCGGTCCAATTCTAATCAGCAATAATGGGGCATGCTTTGGCATGTGATTTGTGAAAGAAACCTCTCTGATTTTACATTTTTTATTTAATTGTTATGCGTGATTCGGTCTCCTAAAAATTGAAGTGGTGCAATAATAACAACAAAAACACGCTTTTTGCATGGCTCCGTCCGTGATATGATTATGATGATGATGCTCATCACTACTGACTGACTATACCACCTAACAACATCGTGGTTACATTTAATAACTCTGCCATTGGTCACTGAGAATAAGGAAAGATTTGTTGGAAAACCTTTTACGAAATTCTCATAGCACAGGGTGAATCCTAATAAACACCATAAAACCTGTGATGAAGCTACTGCTGTTGCTACTCCCTATTTTCGTGTTAATTTAAAAAACCTAGCTAATACTGACTATAGAGCCTTTGGGAGAAATAACGTCATCCATCACGTAAACTATAAAGTGTAGCTTCTGCTTTTGTTTAGTTATATATTCCAAATTATAAGAAAAAATAATATGCTGCAATAGAATCAGACGCGCACATGGTATGTGAAAAAATGTGAATCATCTTGCTCTTCTGAAGCAAATAATGGTTGGATGAATGTAATAATATGTATATACATTAGCATTAAAATGTGTATTTAGCATTTATCCTAAAGACTCTCTCTGTCCACGTTATGTAAATTCGAGGTTTGCACCTTGCTAAACAATGATACGTAATAATATCACTATATTATATGACGTACATAAAGTCAACACAAGTTTGCAAATTCCTTACAGAAGCTAGAATTGAATTGTGTCTTATTGTTATACTATCGTACCTAAACGTCGTTTAAGTACTCACGTTAGGTTCATGTGCTTTACATTGGTTAAAACTCGACCATGGTCATTTTTTTTAAAGTTATGCAAAATGCAAACGCACGAGTGTAGGTCTGGTCTGCAAAGATTTGAATAAGTTGTGTTGAACATATAAATATACATACATAGTACATGCTCTGCCTATATATCATAATATCATGTAACAAAATGTTAGTTAATCGAGATAGCTATAAGATGAGTATATTATTATATGCACGTGAAGGAAAGAAAATTCTCAATCGAGACGTAATCATTGACTTAAAATTCATTAAGAAGGTCAAAATCCCTGAAACAACATCGAATNTCATTAAGAAGGTCAAAATCCCTGAAACAACATCGAATCACAGGTTCACTCTGCAAGCTGGTTAATGACATTTTAACTGTTGGAGGGTTAAGTCAAGCTAAAACGCTTGTCACAATCACAAAGTCACAAATCATGACGTTCAGAAAGGGCTCCTCTATAAATTCCTGTAGAAAATACATTTGATAGAGAAACTAGAACAGAAACATTATGTGCAATTATCAAAAAAACATATATAGCTTATATATATTTCTGGTCCTATTTCCTATCTGACAAAACAAAACAGAAAAGTCTCAACAAAAAAAACAGAATGTTTGCCATAAATGAAGGTACCAATAGAATAGTTATAACTTAACGTGAATCAGTGAACAACCGGCATAGTATAGTTTTTATAGAAAAGGTGCCGTTTAAACTGGGAACGTTTCCCACAGAACATGTAATTTCAACTTAAGTCTTAATTTATGTTAGGCCCATTTCTGTTACGATATAATTTGTCATTTTTCGCAAAAATTTGGAAAGGTGCAAAAAGGAGATTAGCAGACTAGTCTCTACATTAGAGTGGTATAATAATGACAATAATTACGAGTGTATTGAGTGAGTTTGTGAAAGGTGAAGTGCAATTAGTCAGGTATTGAAAGGAAAACATCCTATAATACATTTTTGCATAAGCATAACTTACTCTGAATAGCTGCAAGCGTAAGCCCTAAGGCTAAAGTCTGAGATATAGAGAGATAGTAAATAGTAATCAGGATCAGGAATACTCTCCTTCTTTAATCTTTATTTCCATGATATTTATTAGAATGACAGAAAGGGTTGAAATAAAATCTAGCTGGGGATTGGCAATATTATTATTATTGTGAGTGAAAATGGGGTGAAGTGAGATAATCAGTTATTTAAGAAGTATATAAAAATGAATTAGTTAATAATTTGTGTTGAGTGAGTCATCATCATCTACATCAAGATTCGGATCTGCAATGGGAATCCTTTCAGCGTTTCGTTTTGCATTTCAAAATCTATTTTTTACTCCAATCCTCTACGGAGTTATAGCATCTTTAGCTGTGTTCAGTACGGTGTGGGATAGTGGTGATAGATTTAAGGATCAGCTAACGGATAGATTTCGGAGTCAGGATGACACGTTTGACTGTATAATTGGTGAGTTCATCTGAAACATTTCAGCATGCAATATTATAGCAAAGTAACCAAATGTCTGAAAAACTAATTGAAGATTGAAGCAAGAGTTTTTTTATTCCTTGAACAAAAACGAAATCGTAAACCCACTCACAAAAACAATAGAAATGCAGAAGCACGCGTGATTATTATGTAAAACGGCATTTTTATGATGTCCGTCTTTCGCGAAATGGGTTTGATACATCATTAATTTTTATATAAAAACTATGAATGAATAAAACCCCTTTGGTGGTCTTGACACTGTTTTTAAACTACTTTACCCAAAACACTTTACATTTTCCTACTTTGACATGAATGTAAAACGTAACACACTTGGTCATGATCATAACACAATAACATAACTGCGTGCCAAAACTATTTCGTCTTGACCACAGGATTGGGTTAGCATTGACCATTTCGAAAAAAAGTAAAATGAATGCGAAATGCAAGCAGGTCTGGCAAGATTTCAAAACAATATGACTCATTTTTTGTTTCATGGGAATTGATGGGAAGCAAAAACAATAAACTGAGACCAATTTCGATTTCCGTAGAGCTAGAATATGATGATTTCTTTGCTGTATTGCATAGTACAAACATACTTTGAGAGTGAATCGCAATAATTTGAAATCTTTGTTTGTAAATGACCTCAAGTTGGCGGAGGAAGCGCCGGCGCAGTATTAGCTAACCGTCTCTCTGAGCTACACACCGTACTTCTACTTGAAGGTAATGTTTTGATCAAGGACTTTAAGTATAACCTACTTAACGTCTTTGGTTTTGATAATTATAATAAATGACAAAATAAATTTTTACAGTAAATTTCTAATTCAAATGTAAAATTAAAATTGTATGATAAAAATTTGAAGCTGGAGGTGAATCTCATCCGTTTCAAGCCATTCCAGGTTTATCTATATTCCTTTCAAAACAGCCTGGAACCGACTGGATGCACAAGTCCGTCACGCAATCTAAGTCATGCTTCGCTTGCCGTCACAAGGTTAGTAAAGCAGAATATATGGCTAGACCTACTACGCTGTGCAGTGCAGCATAACCAGATACCAGACAAAAATGTTGGCAATTAGCTGACAGTGTCTCAAATTTTGTCTACTAATTGACATAAATTTCAAACTATCCTAAAACTGTTGCCAATTATTTATTTTTTATAGAAATACATTTTTTCACAAGGAAAAAATCTTGGAGGTAGTCACAATTAACAAATTATATAAATAATCTTCAAAAATACTATAAAAAACTATTTAAAAGTCATCGACTGCAACCAAACCATTGCTTTGCTTATCAGGTACTGGAAACCTCAATTATCTCATGCATCTTAGAGGAAACCCTCAAGATTTTGATAACTGGGCTACAATCACGGGTGATCCGACATGGGGCTATGATGGAGTTTTACCATATTTCATACGTAGCGAACATTTTGTTGGAGAAACATCAGATAGTATGAACCATTCTTTAAGTTAGATATGTTTTTCTTTAAAAATAAATTCCAATTTATATTTACTTAAAAAATTAGAAAATGCCCATGGATATGGTGGCCCACTCCAAATCCAAATTCCGGATTGTATTGGTCTCGCTGAAGAATGGAATCGAGCTGGGGTCGAGATGGGTTATCCACACATTGATCTTAATGGGAGGCACACAGAAGGTTTGTCGTACCGTACAACAATAAAACTCCTTATCATTTCCTTTTATCAAGTCACATGCGTTAGGTATTGAAATGTCACTAGCTATTACTGTACTTCATGTACAATTTCCTACACAGTAATATTAGCTATTACATGCATAACGTTTGGTGTCCACTCTAAAGATTAATGTAGTTTGATCGCTCCACATTCACATTGATATAAACTTTAATGGCAGCACTTTTCCTTTGTAATTCACATTTTTCACACAGTATCAATCAAGTTGGAAGGAGCAGTAAAACAAGTTCATTCATTCATATCAAATAAATAATAAACTTTTATGTTTTTTCTCTTTCAACAAAGGATTTGACACTGTCTTTTATCCCATCAAGACCGGCGTGAGACAAGCGACCTACAGATCCTTTATTCAACCTGCGCGCAACCGACCGTCCTTGCTTATCAGAAAGTTTGCACATGTCAACAAGGTAGTAAAAAAGAGAGACAAAATTGCAACTGGCCACCTGTCACTTGTAAAACATGAATGCAAAAATGATTATGCCAATTTTCATTGTTTGCTTTTAACAATTAGATACTGATTCGAGAAGGGAAAATTAATGAAGCTCACGGGGTAGAATATGATCGCCACGGGCAGCGGAAACATGCTTTTGCCAATAAGGAAGTGATAATATCTGCAGGAACGTTGCAAACTCCGAAGCTTTTGATTCTTTCTGGAGTTGGACAGCTAGAGCATTTGAAAGCGCTTCGTGTAAGTACAATTCTTTCTGTATTTTGTCTTCATCAGGAGCTAAAAAAAGGCAGAATTTGTGATTGGAAAACATATATTTCCACAGATTCCAGCAAAATCAATAGTTCCCGTAGGGAAAAATCTTCAGGACCATTTTTCCACGCTCTTGGGTCCATTTTATATCAATAAACCAAGAACCATCTCGTTTGATCGTGACATTGACAAGCAGTCATTTGTGACATTCGCTACTAATGGGAAAGGTCCTTTGACGACATCAGGATTCCAAGCAGCAGCTGTATTGGCAAGTTCCTTCGCCAAAGCTCAGTCTCAAGGTGGATGGCCAGACTTACAGTTGACCCTCTTTGGGCTAACTCCTCATAGAATGTTTTATTCGGATATTGGACACGCCTTCGGAATCCGTGAGGACGTACTTCGAAGATATTATGGAGACGCTACAGGAAAAGAAAATGCATTCTTCATTATGGTCACTTTAACCCGGCCGCTTTCAAAGGGGGATTTGTGTTTGACAAGTAATAATCCTTATAGACCAGCAGTGATTCAACCAAATTACGTTTGTGATGATTTGGGGCATGATATTAAAGTTTTAACAGAGGGAATTCATAGAGCCTTATATTTAGCTGAGAATACCACAACATTTCAAGCATTGGAAACAACATATTCTCACAAGTGTTTTCCAGGTTGTGAAAATGTGCCTTTTAGAAGTGGCTCTTATTGGGAATGCTACGTCAGATCCTTTTCGATAGCTAATGGAGATCATGTTGGAACTTGTGCTATGGGTCAAGTGGGATCCCCTTATGCAGTTGTTGACCCACAACTTAAAGTTCAAGGCATTGATCGGCTGAGGGTTGTTGATGCTTCTGTAATGCCAACCATTGTTGGCACAACCTACACAAGCGGCTACAATAATGATTGCTGAAAAGGGTGCTGCGTTGATTTTAAATAGATGGAAAGATGAAGTAAAAACTTTATATGGACCTCCAGGCAAAGTACCTGGAAACCCTGTGCAAGAATATGGACCTCCAGGTAAGGTACCTGGAAATCCTGTGCAACAATATGGACCTCCAGGTCAACCAGGGCAGCAATACGGTCCTCCAGGTCAGCCAGGGCAACAATATGGACCACCAGGTAAACCCGGGCAGCAATACGGTCCTCCAGGTCAACCGGGGCAACAGTATGGACCACCAGGTAAACCAGGGCAACAATACGGGCCTCCAAGTCAACCAGACCAGCAATATGGGCCTCCAGGTCAACTACCTGGTAAACCAGTTCAACAATACGGACCTCCTGCCCAAGTACCTAGTCCACCTGTTCAGCAATATGGTCCACCATCTGCTGCACCCCCTGTGGTTAATGGGCAGTATGGTCCTCCAAGTATTTCACCCCCTCCTGTTCCAGGAGGAGATGGATTCGGGAATTATGACAGCTTTTCTGTTATCAAAGACCAACTTAATCCTGGAGGAACACCTGGACCAACACTCATTCCACTTCAACCTCCAGTGCAACTTTGGTCAACTCCAGCTCCCTTCCCTGGAACAGCCACTCCCGTACGTGAGAACAGTTTTGGTAGCACACCAGAACCCCAACTATATACCCCAGAGCCCTCTCAAATCCTTCTACCGCCAGGTCAACAGTCTACCAACCCTGGTCCAACGTTTGCAACAAGCTATTCAACATCCAACATTGATTTCAGTGGCTCAGGCGTTTCTTCAACACCAAACTACCCTCTGGATTTCGACCCGTCACGTTCTGAAAAGTCATCCGTAGCTAGTGACATTGATAGTCAGAGAGTTGATTTGGATGGACAAGAAGTAAGTAACAACGGTGGGTCAAGTTTGCGACAAGGTAAAAGTTTTGAAGGAACTGTGCCGCCATCAGTTCCAGATGGAAATCAGTTAGGACCAGGATTCTATGAAACTATTAAGCCTGGAACCTCAACAGCCTCAACTCCAAATCCTTTATCATTCTTATCCACTCCAACAACGACTGATGCATCGTACAGAGACGTGACGGAAACAGAATTAGTTAACGAAGGGCCTGGCTACAAGGTGGTTCGCAAAAGGATACGGACCACACCTCGAATCATTATTAATCCAAGGGGTCATCTAGGTCACCAAAATGTTAGAAGAAAAGCTGTGCGCCAAAAGTTGAATGAGTCTCTGGAAAGTTTGTTCCTGACCACTTCCAGTGTTCGACCTGTTCCCAAAGAAATCGTGAAAATACGAAGGAGACGCCCAATATCCTTTAGAAGAGTACAGACCACGGCGGTTCCTACTACAATTGAGTCTCCAACTGAAGACTCTGAAACAACTGTTTATGCTAACACCTTCGCAGAGGCTTACGAATATACTACGCCAACGCCTTCACAGACCCTTGATGATTCCGATTCTGGAACGAGGAACGGAAGAAAGCGTTTTGTAAGAAAAATGTATTCTCGTCCCCTGAATTTCAACGGAAGGAGTAGATTATCTAACGTGCGAAGTCCGAATCATAACCAGTTAGCTGCTGAATCAGTAACCGCAACCGCGGTTATTGTCACTGCGCCACCTGAATTCTTTGAAGCGGATTCAACAACGGAAATCCCTGACTTTGCAGAAGAACGTGTTGATACTACAAATAATGATGAGCTTTTCCAAGAAGAGGACACAACGGAAATACCGGCAGTAGTAGAAGTGGCTGAAGGTAAAAATAGTGATGATAATGATGATGATGGAGTTATCAGAGGGGAAAAAGTTGAGCCTCCTCCTACCTCCTCCACTCAACCAGTTGTTGTTTTCAAACATATTGAATTAGAAGACGCAGAAGAATTGGTTAGAGAAACAAGAAGCTTTTCTGTGTCAGTCAGCAATTCAACTAGCAGCACAAGTTTTGATCTTGATAAAAACTTGTTAGCAGAAGAGAGTCGTAACCCAATTATGGTAGTTGATCTAAATCCCATTCCGGAAATTCTTGCCCCAAAAGTCAATTCGGATGGTAAGGAACATGAGACGATTGCCCTTGAAATGGATGAAGATATTAGTGATCCTGATGTAGATACAAATGAAGGAAAAGATGGCAATAGTGAATATGATTATGATACCCCAGACGAAGATTCAAATGAGAAATCAGTCAAAGTCAGCTTATCAACGGATTCCATTGAGAATTTAAACGGCAGTTCTTATTCGGAGACGAATACAAGCATTTCAAATGCTAAAGAAAACAGTTCTAGTTTTGAGAGTAGAAACGTAAGTAGTATTAAAATTGTAGAACCAATTGCGGTTAATATAACAAGCTTATCTTCAAGCACACAAGAGGATGACTATGATGATGAGGTTTTTAAAAATGCTAAAGAAAACCGTTCTAGTTTTGAGAGTAGAAACGTAAGTAGTATTAAAATTGTAGAACCAATTGCGGTTAATATAACAAGCTTATCTTCAAGCACACAAGAGGATGACTATGATGATGAGGTTTTTGCTACAACATTACCACCCACAACAATAAATCCAAGATATATGTTTAGAATCAGGAATAAACTAGTTCGAATGCATTCATGAAACTGTAATTTTTAATGCATTTATGTATAACCTTATACGTTTTGTATACTACTAAGCTATAAGAGATCCGAGAATGTATGCATCTGAGTTCTGAGTTTGTAGTGACTGAATAGCTCAAGTATTTACTATGTCATAATAAATGTGTGTTATATTTTTATGAATATGATATGATAGGAGATTGTGAATAAAGAATGAAATTATTTAAATATTAACTTCGAATACAAATGACAAACATTTTATTTATTACAAAACACAATTATTAACATCTTCTTGGCCTCACACACGTCACTTGACGTTGACCTATGTTTAATAAATTGCTTCCTTCTGAATTCATCTACTATAACAGTATATCCGCAATGTGCTATCAAATCAAATGAGGAATTTTATGACTTAAAAATTAGACTCCCCAATATGTATGCGTAAAGTTGTTAGTAGAATCTGATTGGTTTCACTATAATTATAGTTCATAAGTATTGTTGGAGTGTTGGATGGAATTGACTAGGTTCAATGTGCAATAGTGCATGATATAATATGATTGAAGTCTTAAAAAATCTAAATAGGTAATCTTTATATTCATGCACAGCACCATGCGCCTTCATGATTCATGACTTGCTGAATTAATATAGCTGAGAACTAACGCATATCTTTGCTTCCTGAACTTCCTTCCGCTGCTGCACTAAAATGATCTATAATTCTATATTATCGCAAGCACTGCGGATTATATTATCCTATGCCCTACCTACACACGTAGTTAATATAAAGATGCATTGGATTAATATGGATGTATTTATAATTTACTAATGTAGCACAATGCACAATATAATAGCTCGTGTATGTGTATGATCTTGTAGGTAAGTCCTACTAATAGTACTAATTATTTGATTCACTCAGATGAAATGTAAACAGAGAAGTGCAAAGATTTTCTGACTTTGTATCTTTCGCTGTATTATTATTATTATTACTTACTTAAACACACTCATGTGAGTTTGCGTTTGGTGTAAATGTATATATTATTGAAAGTTTGCAAGTATATGGTTAGCAATGCATAATATTTGTGCTCATAAGGAATATTATGAAAGTTTATGAATTTAATAGGTATGTAGATTTTTTTCAGATATTTTTGTAGAATAGCAACTTTATTTAAGCAATCATGCAAGGTTTTAATAGATTATTTCAGGAATCGTGATAGAGGCCGAATTATATTCGGAAAGTCAGTTCCTATAAATCCGTGATAGATTTCAAAGTTTACATCGACGTTAATATAGACTAGTCTAATATATTGTGGTCCGTGAAGCGGCTACAAAGCCAAAATGAAGTTTGCTCCCAATCGTCTCATAATTTTCATTATGGGAGCTTCCCATCAATTTCTTCAGTTAATAGTTGTAACCAGTGCGTTGAGCATGCC
>JAANSM010004654.1:0-11042 GCA_036850725.1 Orchesella villosa
GTCCTACCTAGCCCAGCTATGCAGACGTAAGCATTAAGTTCTTGCGTGTTTGTTAACTCATTAACTGGTTGTGTCTGTGTCGTGCACAATTATTTAATCTTTCAGTATTCAAGATCAGTCAGCAGCGTAATTTTGTTGTATATTTTGTACAAACAATAAAATAATGAAAACCTTTACTATAATCAAGTTTTCAGTGACATTTATGACGGTGACGTAAATCGTAATATTAGGGAAATCATAAAACTACTGCGTAAGCACTCTTATAAGCTGAAACTCCGAACAAGTAGAAGTCTCTCATCACCCCAACTATAGACATGACTAGTCCTCGCGACAAATCTATGCCCTAAGCTCTCAATTACACTATCCAACATAAAACGGTTGGTTTTAAAATTAATCATCTTTATGAATACTAACTCAACACGATGTTTGAAATATCTGAAGGTTCCATTTCAAGCAAATAAGGTTCTATCATACTTTAAAAGAGGAAGGAAACAAATTGTCTGAGACACGTATGATCGAGAACCTTTGAAAGTATTCCTGACCTTGACCTTTAAGTTGATTCGATTTGACCTATATACTAACCTGATCTCTTACTTTCTTTTGAAAGGAATATCTAAAAGAAAAAAATATGTCAACTTGGTAGGTACCTAATAAACGGTGTGCACTCCACATACAACAGTTCTCAATGAAGAGTAAGATCTAATTTATCAATCAAAAATCCCATCATTCTAATTTGCATGTTAATAGACCTATTTAGCGCAGTAAACTAAAGCAAGTCCTCCATTCATCATACACAAAGCATCATTTCCTCTTTGTTGAACACTTGATTATGCAAGGCACGCACACATACATAATAAAATAATGTATGCAATTTTCTATTCCAGAACGGAATCACTGCTGGCTCATTCAAGTGCTTCTGCAACCCTGCAACACATTGTTCACCTCCCATTGTATTCATTCTCATCCATCCATCCATCCATTTCAAAATCACTCCTATGCCTTTTAGCACGACTTGCACTCAACGACAAAGCGAGCCTTTGAAAGTAATTTAGTGAAATGAAGAATTGATTTAATAGAAAAATGAGCTAACAAGCCATCTCTTCACATGTCCATGTCCTCATCCATCTTCTTCGCTTGAAGATTTCCGAGAGACAAACAGGAAGTAGAAACCATCTGTGCCCAGTGCCCACGTAATATCTTACGCTACCAAATTTATTCTTAGCAAAAAAAACTATAACTCAAGTTGAAATGTAATTGATAAATCTTTGAATGTGATAATTGCATCATTTTACGCATACATAGTTTTTTTTGCCTCCAAAACATATGACCTCATACTTGTCTTACGATTATGCTGACAAGCTTATAAAACCATAATAACTTTGATTGAATAAAGTATTATGTATCCATCTTCGTCTTAAGTAATATATGTTCCATGTTCCCCCACCTGCGCATATAAAACATAAAACATCCTGTCTATATTATAGGCACAAAAAAAAGTTTGATTATGTGTATACCTATAGGAAAAATTGACGTAACGTTATGAACTACTCCTTATCACCAATAATTATTTCACTGTCAAGACCAAGTACATAGGTCACTTCCTTTTAAAGGATTGACCACACAACTTTGCATACTTTTAAGAGTGCTACCAATGAAACCTCCTCACAAATCGCCTCTCTGTCTAATCCCTAAATGTCTATATATATTCGTGCTAGGCTTATACTTCAGAAAAATATGTACTCTTCGAGAAACCCCTAGAGCGATTGGCGATTACGAAAATACTACGCTAATTGACGCAAGACGCAACTCTGTTGGGTACATCGTAAGTACATCAGTATATTTATAAGATGACCTGATGCTGGATATTACTTCTTTGAGATACAACTATATTTCTATTAATAACAAAGACATTTATTGCTATATTTTATTTTGTACAATGGGACAATTTTTCCTTGTCTCAAGTTCAAATTAGACATAAAATGTGAAGTGGAAAGGTTGCTAATAATATACAGTTTAGATCTGCGTATGTTTATAATGGATTTTTATAGGTAAGCAACAAGTACAATATGCAGCTGGTGGTCATGTTATATGTTTTTTTTATAGTTAGGTTACACAGATGAGTTGATGACCGGCCGATCATTTTCATCTACTTCCTAACTTCCTTCCTATTGAGAAATGAAAGTAAATTGTTAATGTCAGTGATTGAATTATTTTTATTATTCCAATACAAAGGTAATGTCCGTTTTTATTACAAGTTCATGGCCCTTTTGCATTGAATGGTGGGCTATTTTGTTTGATGCATTTATTGTGTATCGTTGGTACGTAATCGTTACGTGTGTCGTTTGCACGGTTTAGAGAAGAAGTACCCATGTCCATGACAAGTTTGCTTCTGATTTTTTTTTGATATGTTAAAAAACAAAATATAATGCTAACCTATCAGGTCCCTCTGAGGAGCAAGTTGTAGATCAAGATCGGTGGCAAAAGACGCATAATCACCAGTAATTGTGGGGTATGAAAATGATCAAAGCGGTCATTAACATAATTATCATCATTAAATAAGTTAAGTCTTTGTTTTGTAGTTTTGGTTGAGAGAGATCCGCTCATTTGATCATGCCTCAATGTGCCAATGCTTGTGCTTTTGCACTTGTATTCTTGCCTATCATCATTCGTAATAATTACCGGTCTTGTTTTCGCTGGAAACCATTGAGAAGAAAGCCTTTGGATATTTGTTTCCAGACAGGAAGAATAAGAGTGCAATACTTCCATAATGATGTTGGGCTAATCCGGATGTACACAAATTAAAGGCAACATCAAATATTCCTCAAGGTCAATGAGGATGCACAAGAGCAGGTATACAAGCTCCATAACGAGTTTGTTTGTGCGTGAGCCATTTGTTGTCACTCTTTCCGCCTTAACCAAATAATCCATTTCATATTCATATAAGCATATATTGCAATGCTTTGTCAAATAGTCAAATATTCCAATTTTTTGCATACAAATCAACGTAAACAACGCCAAATCCAGAAATTTTATTTGAGCACCAAATCTTCTCGTTTCTTTCACAAAAGTGTTTAATTTTTTTTGCAAATAGGTGGAGATTTCGAAGATGTACAATGATATCGGAACCTTTACTAATGATTAGCTTGAAATGGAATTTGTTTGTTTCAGCTCTCATCAAATCCCAAACAAAATTTTAACGCTTGATTGACTCATTCATAACTATAAACAAGAGATGACGATGATACTGATGAGGAACTAAATAAATAACCGGTTTGTGTAGGGGACAAATGTACATGCAGATTCTTATACACCTTTATGCGCTACTCATAATGGTCAACGTAATGAAAAGAGATTCTCTGAGAGATTTTCTGTTGACACAAGGTCATCAAATTTTACCGTCTCATGTGTGCATACGAAACGACGTTGTATTGTATGTAAAGAAGCATCAGAACAAATACAAAAATGCATAACACCCTGCAGGTAAGTAAACATATATATTATACATATATACTTTAGCGTAATAAAAGGATATACTGATTGATGAATGAATGAATACATATTTACTACTTATTCCACTCAATGTTGAGTAAGAAGCCATGTATGCCCAACAATTAAGCATTTAAATTAAGCCTATTAACTCCTTTTTTAATGTCAAGTTTTGCACCCCAATTTTTACCACAAAAAATTACCTAGCTCTCAACCACTTCCTACATTCAAGTTGTTCCTTCCTGTAGCTTTTCGCTGTTTATGGAGCCATGCGCGATGCGCGTAAGCGTAGGGATAATGTGGCCATTTATTGTAACAAAAATGTGTTGAAGCCTCTTCATTTAATTACATTATTCATTCATTCCTCAATACACAATAGGAACAAGAATGAATATTTGAAAGCGTAGGGATAATGTGGCCATTTATTGTAACAAAAATGTGTTGAAGCCTCTTCATTTAATTACATTATTCATTCATTCCTCAATACACAATAGGAACAAGTATGAATATTTGAATATCATATAAGTGCCCTCCATACAGGGATACACACAGGTATCTATTTTTTATTGTGTCAAAGTTGATGAAGAGTATGGAGAATGAATGATTTCAAGCTTTTCAGAACAATACGTACTCACAGCTCGCTCGCGAAACTATTAGTTTCAACAACTTTTCATCAATCAGCTAGTTATTCAGTATGACTAAAATTAATTTTTAAATTATCATTCACACCATATGACGGCAATACAATGCAATACCGTTTACTATAACTTATAAGGTATATCCTAAATTTATCCAGATGTTAAATATACCGGAAACTAACGACTATACCAGAATCATTCAAGGCAACAGCCGAATCGAATTACTATATTGGAATGGGAAAAGATTAATTATTCGACGGTTCCAACGTCTTTTTCTGAAATTCGTAAAATTATAGTTCGACTAAAAACAAAGTTCCAAATATTATCTATGTGCTTAATTTATAAAATAGTACGAAACAAAAATGTTTAGTGACGTCTGATCGTCATTTTTTTGTTAGGATTTGTATTTGTTTCATAGGATAAATATTTCGTTGGCTGTTGCACAGACCACTGCGTCATTACTAAACATAAATTTTACGCTTACTCGTATAAGTGTGAAAGTGCGTGTGTAACTATTAAATCTGATTGAAGCTTTTTGTTTGTATTTGTATGTAGGCACGATCGGGTTATCATAGCACAGCATCATCATGAGCAAAAAATTATGAACTGTACTGTCATATTCACTAAAGAATTATATAAATTCATATTGATTTTTGGACCCACCTATTTACTAATTGCAATTACGGAAGTGTAATACGTAGTATAGAAATTAGAATATTGTATTCTTTCTTCAATAATACATAGGGAAAACCAAAAATCCAATTTGAGCTTAATTCTAATTTATTGTGCCTACATATTATGTTGCAAAAAACGATGACTGAGTGCGTAGCTACTACTTCAATTAAACGGAGCCGGATCTAAATGATCTAATTCAACAATTTTCTATGAAAAGGTACCTCCCAATCCTAAAAATTTGCAACTTTCAACTTGACCTTGACCTAATGCTGCAAAAAGGTAGTTTAGGAAAATTGATGTTTACGAAATTTTAATAGCACGTATTAAATGCAAATATGACTTTACTTGAAATCTTGAAAATAAACAATGTTGTTGCAATCATTCATCAGATCACACCACCACATTTTTCTCTATCTCCAAAAATGTTAGGTGCAAGGTCATCCATTTCGCATTCTAATTTCTAATCCGGAGTAAAAATGCATAGGCTTGGCACAAATCTTACTTATTCGGGATGGTCCTTGTATAAAATTATATATATTGATTGAAATGCAGATCAGATTCTTGATTCTTCTGGACAATGAAAAAATATGTTACATGCATGTACCATGCAATGTAAAATTCATGTATAAAATTAAGTAACTCATTCATTTCTAAGTGAGTCTGCGTCTCATCTCGTCGCAAACATCAAACATGCTAAATTTTATTGCATCGCTGAAAAGGCTACCGAAATGAGTTTCTTCTCTCTCAATCTCTGGTCTCTCTCTCTCTCTCACCCTGTGGCCAAAAGTAATTCAAATTCATTTCCTTGTATTCACTTTTTAATGCAACTTTTTGCTCCAGGCAGGCTCAGCAGATTGCAGATCAACTTTTTTCTCCCTGTTTGACAACATACGGCGTACCTAAAGTGTATATTAACCACATTCCATTGTCTCTCTCCCTGGCTCTGTTTACATATTGTTTTTAATGTGGGTGTGCGTACATATTTGATTTTAAAAAGGCTTTATTAACAAACTACATTTGATTCGTTACAGTAACTCATATATTTGACATATGGAACTTCACCTACTTGTTGCCAACATATAAATAATATGTATTAGCATCATCATAGTACACTTGAAATTGCACACATTTTACATTTCGCGAATGAGACTTTGTGAGTGCACAATTTAAAA
Organism: Orchesella villosa; assembly: GCA_036850725.1. NCBI lineage: Eukaryota > Metazoa > Arthropoda > Collembola > Entomobryomorpha > Orchesellidae > Orchesella > Orchesella villosa. The sequence continues at coordinate 5,972 of JAANSM010004654.1, forward strand.
GTTTTTTTTGTACAAACTTGTCATTTCATTCATTCTACATTCTACATTTTAGCTACATACTTTTTGGATCACCATTTTCTCTAATGAGATGAAGAAACTGCATTAAGCAAAATTCTATATAGATCAAATTAGATCTCAGCGTGTGTGCAAACCAACTGCACGTTTTTAACAGGAGGAACTATAATTGCTGTGCAATTTACTTTCATTGTGATTTAGATTTATACGTTCTTTGGATTGGAGCTTGGAGTATCCTGGTTCTTTCTAACAAGCCCATTTGTATATCATGTATTGTGTAAATGCAATGCATAAAACAATATTTTTTATGGGTATGCAAATGAGTTTAATAATGGCTATATGGATCTTCATAGACATGATTCATGATATGATATTAAAAGAGAAGTGCATGCATCTCTTTTGGCGTCGCACAGGGGCGACTGTAGAGTCAATTTTTATGTCATTTTTCAATGTACCACTCCAGAACTTTAATTGTCACTCACTCATTCAATGATTCAGTTTACATCTTCTTCGTGTGGAGTAGAATCCAGTAGTTTCCAGAAAAAATGGTTTGATGATGAAAGATTTTAAGAATTTCTTTTGCTCAAACTGCGTGATTGTGATGCTGATGCATGCTGTAAAAACTTATGCAATGGGTATACATATCTATAGGGAGTCAATTATTCTGCTCCAACTTCCTGGACAACTAAATAGGGTAATCTTTCATGAAACTTGAAGGAACGCGGTGCAACTGGAGACGTAAAAAGCTATATGTGTGGATGTGTAGATGTGGAATGGATGTAAGATGAAAAAAGTTGTCCAGCACTAAAGGCATAAAGGTACATGTTTATGCTTAGTAGGGTTGGTGCCAAGTTCTATTTGCATATGGAAGGTTCTGGGGTAAAAATTCTTTTTTTCTTGGATCAATTGGAGTAAAAATGACATTGAAGTCTATACGATAACAAAAGGAAAGGCACGCTGGATGCGCATGAAATGTCCAGCGAGTCAAAGAAACAAAACTACTTGATCATGTATCGTGAAAAATCTCGAGGATAAATTGAGATGTTTTCTGGTAGATATTGGAGCCGTTTTGAGTTTTATTTTTATTTAATTTTTTTTGAATTTGAATGTAGGTTGGTACTCTCGATGTATGTTAGATTGTTTAATAGATTTTCCACTTGGTTGGCTTAAGAGTGGTTATGTATTAGAGTTTCTAATTTCAAAATTATTTATAATCTCAATAAATGTAATTGGTTAGAGTGGAAACTTGCTAATTCGTATTTTCAAGTATTTTCTGACTCTCAATCTGAAACAATCATTGACCAATGAACTTTTACGTCTTTACTTACGACATTCGATACTAGCCGCACCCATCGCAAAAAGGATGTCATGTCATTTCTAACCACGAAAATTATTTATACTGCGTAATAATACACGCAAACACCTTTGATTTTGCATGAGTCATCCTCATCTTCTCATCACATTACAAACAGTAGTAAGCTTAATAAGACTTGACACAAAATCTCCTCCTGAATTAAAAAAAATACTGGCTCTTTCAGCAACGCTGTGTCGTCCAAATTTGGCATGATCTAGTTGAAGTGAAGTTCAACGTAATCTCCTTCTCTCATACATCCTGATGATTTACATCTCATTAATATTACGCAATACGAAAACACGGACGCTGATCCAAATAATTTGATCCGACCTGTGAGAAAATGGTAACTTAAGAAGGTATTATAAAAGTTACGATCTCATACATCCTTATGATTTACATCTCATTAATATTACGCAATACGAAAACACGGACGCTGATCCAAATAATTTGATCCGACCTGTGAGAAAATGGTAACTTAAGAAGGTATTATAAAAGTTACGTCTTAAGTCCACGTAATTCAACACCCTTGTTTAGGATTCAATGGTCAAAACATGATGGTAAGAATAAGAGCTTTGCAATTCGCAATAAATTCTGTCTCGAGCTGCAGGGCGTAAAAGTAACATCGAGATTACCCTGTAGGATATGCTTCTTGTCAAGGTGTTTATGTTTAAGTCTCAGTTTGACCGTCATCTTGTTAAAATCTGCTTCCTACTGTGTGTGTATGATTCAAACTCAGATATGACTGACTAAATACAAAATAATATATATTACGACTTGTGTTTCACCTTAGTCTATGATTTTAGCTTATGAAGGAATTTAATTGATTTGATGCCAGGGCTAAATCATTCATGTGATCACGTTGACTGCACCATATGGCGATTAGTTTCTTTGTTATTGTGTTTCACCTTATGATTTTAGCTTATGAAGGAATTTAATTGATTTGATGCCAGGGCTAAATCATTCATGTGATCACGTTGACTGCACCATATGGCGATTAGTTTCTTTGTTATTGACACGTCTCATAAGATTTACTGTTCCTACCTATTTAACTCCCTGGGTTTGACAAACTGAAACGGCAAAATGGAGCTCTGTTAGTAGTTGTATAACATGGTTTTCAAAGGACGACATACACAACAGCATGAAATCAAAGTTCCAAGACCACATACTTTAGCCCTAGTTTTTGCCTCTAGATTTTTATCTAAAATGTTCATTCATAAAGCTAATTTTAGCTCGATTGTATACATCTCTGTGATTTATAAAGCGTCATCCCGTAATAGCTGCATTGTTTAAGTGATTTGAGCTTCAGGGATTACGAAACAGGTCTCGGAATCCGTTAGGTACATATATACTTCAACTATTATAAAATCAGGTAGGTGGTTAGTTGTAAGTGTTACAAAAAAGTGCAAGTGGTTTACTGACCAGGATACCTATTGACTTGACACTGACTCAGAGAAGTGCAGCAGGCGAGGTTGTTTTATGCAAATTGCCCAGGCCCAGATCTCTTATAGGAATGGATGAGATGTGAAAATGAAAACTTTTTTTTCTGTGTTGAAATGACTGCATATTATCTGAGTAGGTAGGTATTTACTATCACACTGTATTTATTCCGTGACAAATAGTAAACTCGTTGTGTGATATGTGATGGAATTCGATGATACATTGTTAACAAGGTAGCTGAAGGTTGACTGGACTGACGATGAGAGGTGGGGCAGTGAATCGCAACAACTTGTAATATATAAGCACATATATATACTTTTATCCTTTAGTAAAAGGATGGAGATTTGTGTATTTGATGCTCGCATAATATTCAAATTTTATGTGAAGATTGTGATCCGCCGATGAAGCAAGTTTTATGAGTTATATGTCACACTTGACAAGACAAGTCTCATAGTTTGCAGACATAGACACGTCGTATAAGCAGGGGATAAAAAGATTCTACGAACATAGGGCAGCCCTTGACGAAGACATATCATTTATATTTTTTATGCAATGTGCCTATCAAAATAGATTGCTAATATGTTATGGTCATCTTTTTTTCAATCAACAATTTTCATATATTCCTACCACAACAGTGCAGTGGAGATACTGCTGATCCTGATCAGTTCATGTATGTTGGGAATTTATAGCTTTTTCAATTATTTTTACGAACAGGCAATGGCACTCCAAACGTTGGTCATCGTTAAAAATGGAAATAACCTTGATGCTGTTTACTATAAGTAGCTTAAAAGATATATGAACTTGAGTTGTAACTCTAAAAATGTCTACAAGTTTTGAAACGTTTTTTATATTTCAAATTTTTTTAAGGAAGATGTAAATCAGAGGCAATATTTTAATGCAATTGATCGCATAATCGTGTCTGTGTCTGGAAGAAACTGGAAGATAATGGGACAACATCGTATCGTATTTACTTAAATGGCCCATAAAAAGTCCCACCGTGATTTCATTCAATCACTGAATAATTTATCGACCTATAACAATTCAGTAAAGTAAAATAGATGCGCAGTAAACCTTTAAAAATTTGGCGTTATCTATGCATACCATCAAGAATACATTATTACTGTGACTCCTCATATTGACAGTAATTGAAAACAAATTAGATGTATAAAATCGTGTCTAGTATCACACAACGCCAAATCTCACTGCGACAAACAATTCATCAAAAAGGGAAGCTAATGTGATTTCAATATCACCAAAAAATCTCATACAAAAAAAGGTGACATCTAATTGTTTTATTGCTGAAGCCCCTTTGTTGTTGTTATCACTATTTAGACAAGATGAGTCGATTTTTTCTGTTGACAACTTGAAGATGCACATTTTATATGCATTGCTTAAAACAACCAAGTAGCATCACATCACCGTCTTTATGTCTCTTTCATGATGATAAAATTTATCTGCTGTGCTTCCCCATAATCATCATCATCAAGAGTCCAAGATGAATTGAAGGGCTCTTCAGCTTCTTTAGCTCTGCGTTCCGCATTACAATGCAAAATGCAGTAGAAACGCAACGTTTTTATTAAGCAATCTCACTTTTCCTCATGACATCCCACACGTGTGAGGAGCAATAATATATAAGTGAGCTAACAAAGTGACTGACATGCATATTTAAATGCTGAGGTGCCATTTTATCTTCATTCAAAATCTTTTTCGCCTCTGATGTGAAGTTGAAGGATACACGCATACCAAACAATATTTTACATCCCTATAGGTGTGCATATAAATGATATATTTATATATGCAAAGATCCAAAATAAAGCATAGCTTGTAAATCAATTGATCATTTAATGAACACACAAAAAATTTATTTCTCTTCCTCAACAAAACATTCTTATCACATAATATAATATTTTTCTAAAACAAACAACTCCGCATTCTTCTCAACTCTCACATAATATAATACACACATATAAGATACACACACATATTTTACAACGTTTTTTGTAAAAGGTTGATATAACAAGAAGTATTGTCACAAAACAAGCAAACAAATCTAATCATCTTTGCTGTTAGTGAACTACTGTTTCTTGTGTCTTGGATAAAAAATAAATAATTTAAAAGATGATGATGTACTATATAAAAGTTAGTAGTAAGTAAAGTAGTCTCTTGTATCTTGGTCTAGTTTTGTGTAAGAATATAATATATATACAATTGTCAAAATAAATAAATAGTGTCTTGTGTTTTGTAAAATTGTTCTGTACAAAATGG
>JAANSM010004655.1:0-11041 GCA_036850725.1 Orchesella villosa
AACATGTAGTGAATCATGTTGACAAGCTAAATATGCGAGGTGTGTAGTAATGTATAGCATGGAAATCTTCATGTTTAACATCGCCCAAGAAGATGTAGGAAGAAGGGAAATGGATTGAAGAAAAGTTGGCAAAGTGCCCTTGAGCAGTTGACTTGAAAAGAATAAAAAGTATTACGCTCAGTCACTCAGATATTTTCAACCGTTTTGTCAAAACTGATGAAATGTTACACGTAAAATGGATAATCGTTACATATTTTTGGAGTATATATCTAAGTATATGAAAGAAGATGCGTGTGTGTTTTTTGAATATGAAAATCTATAGAAAAAAAATCTCATAAAGAAATTCTTCTTTTTTTTTGCAGGAAGCCGGTTCTTCTGTAGCCAGTTGATTGCTCCCATCCGCGATGAGAATGGAGACATCTGCCTTTACATCCTGAATTTCGAAGATCTCAGCGCAACGAGCCAAGATGAGGAGACGAGTCCAACAGATGCTGCTAACCATCTCATGTCTCGATGTAAGCGTTCCTTCTTCTCTTATTCTGCTACCTACCTATTTAGCTTTAAGTTGTACCGTTGCTCTTTGTGTATTTTATTCACTGCGTTGTTGTTGCTAGCTCCTGGTTTGAATTCGTTTGGGTTAGGGTGAAAGATGGAGCTTTCTCTCTGAAAGCTTCAGTTTACTAATACAGGAGACCGCTGGTGCGCTTTAGTTGCTGGAGAAAGTAGCATCCATTCTTGCATGTGTTCGGTTTTCAGTAAAGTTGGGGCAATGCGCATAATAGTGGAAATATCTCGTGTATCATTGAATCATTACTATTACATTTTTGCATTATATTAATAATTTCTTCAAATATCGAGTAATACATTGACTCTAAACCACATTTAAGATGCACTTCAGCATTATCTATGTTCATTTAAATACATCTTCATTTCTAAATTTTTCTTGTTGGCGTCTTACTATTACATTATGCAAATTGACTCTGAAAGATACCAAAACTTCAAGAAACTTTTCCATTCTTTTACGAAAAAGTGCAAATATGTATTCCGTCCTTGTTTTATTGGTTTTTGTAATGTGGAGAAATAACAGAAAAAAAACAAAAGTGAAAATGTTAGCTTAGACAAATCGAATGGAGTAACGGGGTTTCATTCATTGGGATTCAATAACCGGAAACTCATTCCAGTTTGCTGTATTTTCAGCTTAGCATTCCACATGGATAACTTCTGTATATTTTAAGGAATTTATATGAATTTCGTGTTGCATCGTGTATTGGTTACATGGATATTTGTCCTCATTTTGATTCATCCCACGGTTTTTATGAGATAAATTCGTGATGAGCTTACCAAATCCGAGAGCTCTCATAGTTTCCTTTGGATTTATCCTGTTGGATCGATTGCAACAACCCAAAAATATTCTCTTTATCTGTTATTCCTTCCAAAGAACGCCGGAGAAAGGAATCTGATAGGAATCTTATAAGAGAATTATTATGATTATGAGTATCAGATCAACAGCAACGCCGAGCATCAAAATTCGATTTTCCAGTAAATTTTGGAAATGTTACAGAAAAGGGAAAAGGCTAGATTAAAGAATGTAAAACCTGTAGAAATAAATTCAAGCCACATAAAAGGAAATCCGTCACAGAAAGGGAAAGGTTTTCAGTATTTTTATCGCATCACATCAGCATCGCCAATTGGTTTGTCAGCAGTGAAAATACGCCGTAAAAAGAGGAGGAAAGGAAATATTTATGGGTCGTAAAGGAAGGAATACCTAAATATGTTATTTGTGCAATCAATCATAAACCTTGTATAAATCTACATATTTTAACCCGTTGAGAAGGACGATGTTGATGTGATTTCCACCTCAAGATTTGTTGTCGGAAATACTCTTTGCATTTTTATGTTTGTCACTGGCACCCAATTGCTTTCGATGATTGATGTAGAATGGAATAATTTTATAGAATTTTGATGTATTTTCATGTAAATAAGTCTTTTTTCTATTTCTTTTACAGTTGACAGAGCTAAACAAACAGTTCGACAATCATTTAAGCGAAAGGGGCGTCCTTCTTCAATGAAATCAAGACTGGTGACCACCTCACCTCCTTCCCTCCCCCCAATCCCGTCGTCAGACAAGGCTGAGCCATCATCAGAAACAACACCGCTGGCGGTATGCTTCTTCTGAGCGGTTCAAACATTCCAGATCTGACTACGGGCTCACTCATTCTCATCATTCTCGTCCTTCACAGTCACAGTCTCAACAGCCTTGTTTTACGGACCTTACGTCGACCACGCCAACTTCAGGGGCGCCTGCGGGGAATGGTCATCCATCAAAGTCCAAGTTTGCGAGTGGGTTGTCAACGGAGGAAGGAGGAGATGAGCATCCGTTGGAGGGGTGTGTCATTGCTCCGAGAATCCCGCCACCAGGCTCTTTAGCTACTTGTGGGAGTACAAGGTCAGTCAAAAAAAATTTAACTTTTAAGAAATATTATGAAATCATAGATTAATTTCTTGATTTTGGGTTGGTGTAATATATTGAATACTGAGCAGTTTTATTCGTTTATTTTTCACCGAAAACCAAATTTTTTGGTACCCTTACGATTTTTCACTTTAAGAGCCGAGTTAAGTAGAGATGTTATCCAAATAATGATGGTGATTACGTATTCCATACGGTACACTAGTGATTACTTGGTTGCAGCTGGTATATAGCATCATTTTCATCATCATTAAGACTTTTAAAAAGTTTGTAACGCTAAGGGAAAGAGCTTGTAAGAAGACTGCTAATACTATAATACCATAATATTCCATGGTTCCAACATTTCTAATCGTACCTCACATCCTTGAAGCTTAGTTGGGCGACTAATTAATTTGAATTAAGTGTGCAGTGTACGTTCCAGAAGAAACCCTAACAAAAGGATTCCTGAGGTGATTTAGTTGGCTTCCCTTGGCCCTCCTACATTCTCATTTCTTCCTCTGCTATCATCCATTATATTTTCGTAATTAGCTCCCGGTCCATTTATATCCTTGCTTTCTTGATATTAAATCAAAGAACCAAAGCCAAAACCAAGCCACAAAGAAAGGCTCAAGAGCTTACAACTTTCTGCGCTGCAGGTAATATCTAGGTACATTCACAATCACAATCAAGATGATTGCTTCCTTCCATCTGAAGAACTTTCTTAGGAAATTACAAGTTCTAATCCAAGTCGTATATTATTAAAGACGCAGAGTATGCACTGGTTGCTTACGTAAGAAGTTAGGTAGCTAAAAACGTACAAAAATAGCTCCATTCACTTCGCGAATTTGTTTTGTACTTGACTGGAATGTAATGGAAAGCTTGGCTAAGCTCGCTGTTGTGATCATCATACAGAAATCTGAAGAGCTCAATTACACATGATTGAACCTTAATAACATTCTATGAAAAGGTCAGCCAGCTGTGATGATTGAAGGATGCAAAAAGAGCTCTTCAGGCTAAAGCCTTCAGCTTTAATATATCCAATATTTATAAGGAACGTAAGAAATTTGGTTGGCGTTGGGATCTCTCATCCTTTCTAGCGAATAAATGAGGATGAATGAAAGCACAAGAAAAATGAATCCCATCATCACCTGGCTGGACTCACTGGAATATTTTTGGGAAGGAAGAAAATGTTTGTGATTTTTTCCTGGCAGCTAAAATCTCCAGCAGCTTTGCCAAGAGATGTGGATGTGGAAGGCTACGCCCATGTCAAATTTAATGGGCATTTCCAGCATACTCCTTTTTACAGCTTGAAGGGCGTAGGCTACGTTTTTATGGGCTTATTTGCGTAAAATCCCCGTTTTTCCTCAAGGGTATTGCAAATTGCAGTTACTTTTACGAATGGAGGGCAGTTTTTCAGTCATTCAAATAAAATGGAGTGAGGAAAAGAGAGGGAAAGGCCATCGACACTTATGTTAAACGATAAGGAGTAAAATGGAACAACTCAAGAGGAAAAATCACCTTGTTCCAAAAAGATGACTTGTTAAAAAAACAAGTTTGTTTGACATTTGGAAAAGTGGAACGGGAATAACAACTTGTAAACTTTGTTCCATCTCGTTTTTTTTCAATGGGAGTGGGAGGGAAAAGTCTTTCAAGTAGACTTTGTCGATCTGTTCAAGATTTCTTTGGGCTTAATCTGGCGGAAAGTGCACTTAAGAAGACCAGGCAACTCTTTCGCATTTATGTTGAATTTTGAATATAGATGACCCAAACTTTTCAACCATTTGACAAAGAATATGAACAAGTTTTTGAGAGAATATTGAATAGAGGTCAGGATTTAAATTTAAGTCATTATTTAAGTTTTTTTAGAAGAACTCAAGTGGAATCTTAAGTACCCTTTTTATCCTTCCCATTTCTGAGAAAGAGGCTGAACAAAATCCTCCTTTTTTCATTATAGGAAGCAAGTTTAGAGTTCCTTATTCAGAAAATGACTTTTGCTATTTCCGTTTTAAAAGCTTTCATCAAGTAGGAAACTAGAACTTAAGTAAAGGTTTGAAAGTAGGTGGAAATCAAATCAGAAAATTCGTATTTTCAATAAAGTGTAGAAAATATTTTTCGTTTGTCTTCTTACATGCATGCATAATATACGAATTGACAATTTATAATCACATTTCATCAAGAAATTACACCTAATACAAGTTGTTCCTACAACCTACTGAAAAGGAATATTATAAGGAATTTTAAAACTAAAACCAAATAAATTGTTGGCGTTGTAATGGAACATTTAAAAAAAATTCATTTTAAGCAGATCATTAATCAGTTAAAATATTTAAAACAACAATTTTTTCCTTGCGATTCTTTCCCATTATCAATTCTCTCTTTACCCATACCCCCTCCGCATTCCCCCACAATCATTACAACAATTTATATAGGCTTTCCCTTGTATCTCATTTCAAATATTAGGCCGGACCACTGGGGTGGAAACCTTATAGCTTTCCCGTGTTTTTCCACTCTCCTTCTCTCCACCATTCCATTATTCTCAGCTTGAGTTATGTGTGCATTTAGAGATACTTTCTGGGAATTGAAGGAGCATCATGAATCCATTCCACAACCTCTCTCCTTTTCCTCTTCTTAAGCCTTTTGAGCTCTAAGAGTGAACTGCATGTGGTTCCTATAAACTAAAACTGTGTACACACTAGCTTATTTCTTTGACTTGTTTCTCTCCCTATTCCTATTGCATTACACTGCATCAGCATCAGTTATTCTTGTATCCACATATTTTTCGCTAGTATTAAAGAAAAAGAAGAGGTTCCTAGAAAAGTGGCCTAGCATTCCAAGCTTTCAAGCTTCCAACTCTGAAAGGGAAAGCCTCCCGTACACATCAGGGGGAAACGCTAGTATTACCAAAGAATTGGAGTAGGAAAGTGAGTGAGAGAAAGCTCATCAGAATCGCGTGGGTATTTATTACAAGATATTTCTTTCAGCCTCGAAATAATGGAGTAGGGAAAAGCAACTTTACCCTGATGATTCAAGTCTATATTATAAACTGTATTTTGTAAAGGTATACCGCCGTTTATAACATTGCTATCCACTCAATTATATAAATACGTAATATCCTCCGCTGACTACGAACATGAAGGAAGAATGAGGTCTCATCTCAGAAAGAAGCATTTATGCCTGAATTGTTTCATGGACCAATCTTCTAAAACACTATATATAAGTATAAGAACGTAAGGGAAAATAGGAAGGAAGGAAATAAGGCTAGTAATCCTAATAGAATGAGGAGCCAGCAGGAGATGACTGCTCACTCCTCACCATCGCCACCACGACCACAGTATCCTCTCCAATACTTATTGCAAGTTACAAAGCGTTTCGGCTTGCAAAGTCATCACATAACAGAGAGAATCAGAAACACACACACATGTGGAGAGCTTTGAGAGGGGCAGCGTCGTCATCATCATCATCAGCAGTTGAAGAGGCACGCTGTTCCTATGATCACATAACACTACATAACATACATAGCTAGACCACTCACTCAGCAGTCAGCACAAACCGATTATGAGGAAGAAGTGGAGAGAGAAAGGGAAAAAGATTCAAAACACAAATAACATACACAACATAAGTTGAAAAGGGGAGAGAGTTAAATCGAAGGAAAATAAAACCAAATCAATTTTGCATTTCTCTTTGTTTCCAATCGTCTTGCGAACACGCTAGGCTGTACGCTGGTAAATAAATACAGTAACATTCACGAAGCAACAGAATCTCCTGTAAAGTAAAATATTTTAAGCCGGGAAAATAAAACGAGCGGCGTTGATAACTATATAATTTTACGTTTAAGTTGAACTTCCATATGGAAAAAGTGGGGAAAGCAAATCAAGTACTAACTTCTACTTGCTGTTCAGAGTTTGGAACTTGGAACGAAACGAGAAAGCAAGGAGGTAGAGAAAGCTCTTAAAATTCATCTGTTTCAGCTTAGGAATTTGAGTGAGCTATAAGAAGTAGGGTAAATAAATGGAGTAAAACTAGATTCCATTTTGTGTGCGGGTATTCTTTCTAGATCGACTTAATACTGATACAAAACTTATTTTGTTTCTTCCGTCAAGAAAAATCTTAACATATAGATTTCTTATTACAGTTTTTGAGTACCAAATTCTAGATATTTTTTATTTTACATATAAAAGGAAAGCAGATGAATTATTAGAGAGATTTTTAGAGAACGCTTGTAGAATCTTTATCCTGAAGAATTTCGCGGAGCAGATCAATATTAATTTTTTCCGTTTCCGCCACTGTCTCCGAATAATAACTCATCTTTCCAATCTAGTAGAATTTCACAAGCTGTCTTGAATTGCTTTCCAGCACCGGTGTTAGCTCGTGCAATAAGTCATAAATTTGGGGAAGATGGATTCTTTTAAGATCCCTTTTTAGAATCTAATTTTTCCGGTTCTTCCACTCCATTCCCACAAATCTTTCTCCTGACTTTCACAATCAAGACTTTTGGAAAGGAACTTGTGGTGAGACATTTTGATACATTTATTTCGTGCTGAATTTTGGAATATATATATATTCGAATAGGTGTCGAAGTATAACAAAATATCCTTAAAATATTCTCACAATAAATGAAGCCAGAAGGGCACATTTAATTTTGGCTCGTTCCTTATGTAGAGCATCTGCAGTAATTTCATCAAAAGCTTATGTATTTCCTATTGTGAATTAGAGAGGCATATTGGCATTGGCTTTCGAGTGTTAATTGGATAAACACTTGGCAATGCTAACGAATATACGTTCGTACAGAGAAATATATAAATACCCGATATATTTAACAATCGGCAGTCTAGTTTGACATTTTTCTCGTAATATCTGCCAAAAGAAGACAGGCGAAAATGTATTAAGAATTGCTCGACATTGACACAAAATTACCGACCTTGCCACCTGGTTTTCCGCTCTTGTTATAATATTCCATAATATTCAATTCAAAATGAAATAATGTGACAAGACAAGAGCAAGATAGGAAAGTGGCTATAGTGTCTTCTTATCCTTAAAAGGAATAAAAGGACAATCCTTTACCTAACCACGACCTCAGATGTGAGAACAAGTGAGAAAAGAAGAGTCAAGTGTTCGTAAAAGCACTAGAAATTCCAGAGAGAAAGAGGGAAAGACAAGCAAACTAGACACAAGTGTCTGTGAAATCTATTGACGACAAGTATACTTGACGAAAGTAAGCTTTAAGAAAGTGTTACAACTTCAAGAGGAAAGCTTTTCTAGAGGAATATGTAAGCGCTTGCGAAAATCCGCATAGAAAGAGGTCGCAGCTGCAAAAAAACGTAAGCGTTTTTCCTTCCTTGATGTGATCCCATGAACTATTATCGCCGGTTATTTTCTATCATCGTAATTCTTCTGATAACAACATACTTTCGGGTGCTCGTGTGGTTTGTGCGGAGTAAGAAATAAAAAATAAGCTCTTTAGTGTGCGTTTCGTTTGAAGTTTTCGAAGCACCAAAGAACCAACGACCAACTTTTGTCAAAAACGAAAAGAAAAAAACGGGCCCAGGTAGTACTTCATCATTTTTGATGACAGAGTCGTATTATCCACCGATTTCTCCATTATACTCACCCGCTCACTTCTTGTGACAGGTAAATATTTTCTGAGAGTTGAGCCCCAACGTATTATCATATTTTTCTATGTAATCCCAACTTATGAACTCTTTTTTAAAAGGTTGCGCTTCACTAATAATTCATGTGTGAGAGAACACTTGCAAACTAAAAGTAGATGGGTACTGTTATTTGTTAGACTTAGAAGTCTATTGTGATATTTTGCATGATTTCATATAAAGATGTTGATATTAGATGAGTTGAAATCATGAGTTGGATCTAGGTTTTGGTTGTGTTACAGTGGAAGAAATTTATTGAAAAATATGGAGGTCCTGACACGAACGGTTTACGTTTAATCAAATATAACATTTAGTGGTTTTGTAAGAGCCCGTCTTGTCAAAGTTAAGGGGAGGACGCTAAGTCCACTTTATGAGAGTTCTTTTCATGTACCAGCAATTCTGTTTACTCTCAAGAGGAATCATGTAGTATTTCATTGGAGACTTTGTAAAGAGTAAATATATGGCAAAGTTTAATCAGGAGGAAAAGTAAATAGAGTGAAAATACTTTAGGAGAAATTTTAAGTGTACATTGTTATTAAACCCGTAAAATTTTGTTATACATTACACAAGCAACCATGCGCTATCATCTGAATATATTAATTCGAAAAAAATTTAGTAACGGCGTATTTATAAACTACAATAAATAAGCAGGAGTGTAAACTTTCCTTCCTCGAAATAAGAATGGATTGCTGTTGCACAGCGCCGCAGCAGGGGAAGAGTAATACTGAGAATGAGAATAGCGAGAGCTTATTGTGCCACAGGTGTATTATTCGGTACGTTTGGGGAAATTAAATTTTGCTCATATTTTCTCCCTTCCTCTGGAAAATACGAACATAAATAAGTATCTCCTGAAAATGAAGAGGAAAGCTTCTAAGCCGCTTATTATTATAAGTAACAAAATCTCATTTATGTTCTTGTTGAGCTGTCTCATCGTTTCTCATTTAAATTCAGAGTTGAATCATATTCTATTTAGAGTTACATTACAAATTAAGTTTAAATGCGCAAAAAAATCAAATATAAATCTTGCAACTACATTATGGACGAATCTTATACAAAGGAAATTTTGAGTTCTAAAAATTAACTGTGTTTTTTTATATTTTTCGCAATTGACGAATAAAATAGTGCGGTTGCAGTATACAGGTGCAAAATAACAGACGTGATTCAGTGGCATTAGCGTTGCAGCATTACTTGAGCCTCGTGGCAATTCATTAGTGTATATTTTTACTTTCACTGCATAAAACTCACATCCAAAACTTTATTTTTCACTATAAAATCGCATTTTAAATGGAATGAATCCAATGCAAACCTGAATTGTCCATAAATGCATGTATGAATGTAGTCAGTTTTCTCATTACAAGTAGCCATTTCCAGGTTTTTATTACACTAACCTTTTTTGTTCATTTTAGGTCACGTGACGACCCAAAATCAGCGCCCTGTAAGCCAACCTCCATCACTGGCAAAGTTGATGTAAGTTACTGTTCTTTTTCCTCAGGAGAAAACCCTCAAACTTTATGCAAACTGTTATAGTTTTCCTGGTACCAATCAGTGCCTGGTTTTCCACCCAATTTGCTTGTCAAAAGTGCAGTTTTTCCTTCACAAAAAGAACCGTTCTAAACAAACAACTAATCTAACCAATTAAGTAAATCAATCCTCTCTGAATAATAATGGGAAATGCCAGCTTAACAAGTACAAGACAGGGAAAAGTAGTTGAGCATCGTCATTTTCTTGTCGGCTTCCCAACTATTGAATTTCACGGATCATTTCTTCTTTTCATGCACAAAAAGTTTGTATATATTTTTATGCATTTGAGCGTGAAAAGAAAAGAACACATAAAACTTTTTTGTCAATTTAGAATCATGACTAAAGACAAACCACCACTTGTAACTTCTTTTTTTATTCCGCCTTTTCTCTTCTTCCTTCTCATTTCACTGGAAACTTTGAAATTTTTTGTTAGTAAATTGTTTCCTTTGACATAAATTCTCTTTTTGAATGTAGCAAACGAATGAAACTCGAGGTTGGTCTGCTCCACCGGCTCCGTCCACTCCTTCTACTGTGACAGCACAATCAGTAGTTCAACTCAAGGCGACCTCATCTCTTGACGGAATCGGTCCCGTGTCCACCAAAATCATTCAGCCGATGCCTTCTAGATCCACCACTACTGTGAATTGTGAGTAACTTTGACGTCAATAAAAAAGCTTTCTTTTATTAGAATTACAGTTTGTAGAAAACTTATAGTTTCAATCGACTGTATACTTCTACATAAAATTACTTTGGTTAAAAATTACCATGTAGTTGCTTACTTTTTATATTTTATTAAATTAACACTAAAGCTGTGTTACTCGCCCAAAAAAATGAGTTTATCTCTTGATAAAAAAATTCATTCTATACTCAAAAAAGTTCTTGTTCTTATTAATGTTCAGTCTAAATCATGTCGTATCACAAATGACACTTTAAAAAATTCAAAACAGCAACCAGTTGTTAGAAAAGGAATTTAAGTCGAACAGTTTTTAGTTTGTAATTTACCCTTTTAGTCCGCATTTTCCTTACATTGTGATAGAGCTTTGTAATGTTTTTTAAATGGATAGTTCATGTTATTTGTGTATAGAATGTAGAGAATTGTTGAGTGATATGACGTATTTTTCTTAGACAAAATAAACAGTTAATTTTCACCGAAAGCTATACAAATGTTCTTAGATTATCCTTGTTAATAATTGTGATGCTCCCTTGAATTATTTAATGTTCATTTTAATGTTCTTATTTGTCGTTGAAGTTACGCTAACTTTCTTTCAGTTGAGCGATATTTTGACCAATAGTGACCTTTTCTCTCCTTGTCAATTGCATTTGTTTATATTGATACGAAAATTTTGAGAACTATTATGAATTAATTTGTTAATGTTTATGAAGTTAATGTATGTATGTATGTGGTATATATATATTTCTATGTAAATGT
>JAANSM010004656.1:0-11040 GCA_036850725.1 Orchesella villosa
TCAGGGTACTTCATATTTTGAGTCACTAAAAACTAGCGTAGAAACTCGTAGAACTATCAAATATATCTTGGTCGGAGTTAACATTTTCAAAATGCATTTATTTTCTCCTATAAAAGATCAGTGAGATACGAATGAGCAAGAGCGTCTAGCTTTTTCTCTCTCTCTTTCTTTCTCTCCCACTTTCTTCATGCTTTTTGCTATTCTCCTCCTCAGCTCTTCGCATCCATCTGAAGTTGTGTATGTATTTATGTCTCTATACAACTACATGGAGTTGCTTTCCTTTTTCTTAGTTGTTTTTTCTTCCTCCGTTAAGAAACTAGGTACACACTGCATTAAGGGTAGGCCAAGTGGAAGGAATAAAAATCGATTTTGGCCTCCCTCCAAGCTATTATTGTCTCATTTCATTTTGGATTGGACCATACACGCTTTATTTTCCAAAAAAATAGGGATCCGTACCATCGTACCCATAGCCTAATTCATTTCATTCTATCTCTACTTGCTTTCCCATAATAATCATAATAATAATATTGGGAGCGAAAAAAAAAGTTAAGTAAAGCATGCATAAGCAGCCCACGACATAAAAGAAGAATGGGAAATTCTTCTTTCTTTCACCTCTCTCCCATTCTCTTTTTGCTCCCAAAGTTTACTTGGTGAACAATAAGTTTTCGCTTCCTGTTAGCGAACACATATTCACTTTCTAGTCACACTTTCTCTTCAAAAGCGAAAAAGAAAATCCAAAGATGTAGTATACACTATATATATATGTTTCAAGACACAGAATTTGGAATCGCCTTGTTCACGGCTTGACTCTTATTTTGTCTCCCGGCTTTCCCATAAAAAAGTGAGCAAGCTATCTATATAATATACATCAAAAATAGGCTAGCTGCAGGGGATTTAGCATGATAAAAGCTCTTTTTTTTACACACTAGAAAACTATAATATTATTATTTCTTTTATGCAGATACATCTTTCCCCCACACTGCCCTTTTCAGTTTCTGACGAAGTTGAGCTCAAAACCGAGCTTCACTCCATTACACGGGCTTGTGGAGAGAAAGGAATAGAAAGGAGCAAGGGCGAGCTCCTTTTTCTGATAACTTTTGAAGGAAGCACATATTAACCAACCGTTGACTTATTGTCCGCTCGCTCATCCTCATCCTCACTCGATCCTCATATGGTCTTTGTGGCCTGGCCTGCTCTGACTGTTTTTACTTTGGCGAAAAGGACTTTCACATGTGTGCCTTGATAACAATAGCCTCAGTGAGTGAGAAGTGAGTATATAGTAGCACTACCTTTACAACTTTTTTCCTCGTGTGTGTGTGTGTGTGTGTGTTATCCTCTTGTCCTATATATATTTGATGGTAAATCTCCTTGTTGTAAACTTCTTCTAGGTGCACTAGAACCAGCATCGCACATCAGATTCAGAGAAGAAGCAGGCGGAAAGCGAGGGAATAAAGCGTGCTCACGCTTACACCACATTATAGAGAGACACCACGTACAACATACAATAAAATGAACGTGTGTACTATCAACTTATAGCGTAGCCCTATTTCTACATCAAGTTTTCGGCTTCGGACGAATTTGTTACGAATTTATATATTGAGATCTACACACCACGAAAAGGAGAAAACCATGTCATCATCAGCAGCAACCAACTTCATCATTGGCACTGGTGAAGGCTAAGAATCAGAAGCTTGAGTATCCTTGTTCTGAGCAGTTGCATGCTTCTTTTTTGCTTGTTGGCAAAAAGCTCAGCAGCAGCGAAGAGAAAAGGCTTCGTCATACTTTGGGGAGAAAGTGTGAATAAAAAGAGAGAGAGAAAATATTTGTGGTGATTCCCGCAACAACAAAAGCTGAAGTGAATGTGGCACTAGTAATTTTTGTAGCAAAGATGACCTTCTCAGTCCCCCTGAGGCTCAATAGTTTACGTGGGTACAAATATGTGGATTATCGTAGCCACCGTTCTACTGGTAAGTGTATTAGTTAGTACAAAATACAAATAAACTAGTGTGCTTTCCTCTCCTAATCTACGGGGGCCTCTGATCTAAGCTCACCAGAGTTTCTCCAGTCCAGTCCAGACCACTGTGATATAGCAAATGAGGAGGCTAATAGAGAGAAACAAGTTGTGTGTCTTTGTGTTTGTAGATGATAGAGTATTCTCACGCTGAATAGAAAAGTTCCATATGTTTTCCGATAATACACGTACACTTTCACACGACACGTGAAAAGAACAAGAAAAGAAAAGTGGAGAAGAAGAGAAAAAGAGTAAAGGAAAAGTACGTGAGAGCCAAGGTTTTGGTTTCCACCTTTTCATCCAAAGCATTTATCATGTTGATAATGCCTTATTGAGAATGAGTTTTTTTACTTGCTACATCAACAATGATTCCCTTTATTTTCATTTTGTTAGAAGTTAGGAAACCCTTTTGTTGGGTGAACAAGAGGAGGAAACAAGTTATGATTTTTATTGAATTACACCGGGTTCAGGTACATGTTCACGATGGTGGGTATAGTATATGTGGATATGACCACATCTCCGTTGAAGAAGAATACACCCTTTTTACGAGTGGAGATGACAGATTCTAGCCTCCGATAAGAAGCAAGTAGTGCTCTCTCCATCATTCCGTACTATAAAAGTCTCGTTATATAAACAACAAATCAGATAAGATTGCACTATACTCACCTTCGTTAACAGTGTGGTACATAAGTATATAGTTTTACTAAGACTTCGTGACATGCTATATTTATCCCTGTCAAAAATTTATTAAATAATTTTTTCTTGTGTCTGTTACAGCTATATCTTCTTGGCTTCCTGTTCATCTGCTACTTGAATGCTGAGAAGGCTGGGAATCCGTCCACTTCCGACAATAATAATTCCATAAGTGCTTCCAATAGTGATGAAACGGAAAACTTATATCATCGTCATTATCGCAGCCGTTTTCATCGATATCATCGGCTCTTCCTCCGGCGTCTCATGAGCTCAAGTTATCAGGATGATGAGGAACAAAATCATCATCACCCAGATCTGCAACAGCTTGAGCAGACGACCAGACAAGGTCGAAACTCTTCCGATCCGTCAAGATCTTCACTGTTTGCGTATCGCCAACAACAGCTGAGACAGATTCATCATGAGATTAATGAAATGTCTTATCTCCTCGGAACTCGGCGAAATGAGTCAGGTATAGTCAGTTGTAAAATTCAATTTGGCTTTTACATCTTACATGCTCTTCGTTTCAAGGGAAAAAGTCAACATATAATCAATTAATGTATTCAGGAAACTTTTTGCTACAAAACTTTGTGAAGAACTCCTTGTATACAATATAAATGTATATTTGATGGTGTGTATATCGTGTAACTTATGAATTCGATTTGAATATATTATTTTCCAGACCAGCGAGCCAGATCCTTTCCCGTGCCAATTCTGAGTAGATCAAGTGTAGTGCAACCTTTAGGAAGTAGGACTAGTAGTGGTAGTACTAATTATTGTAATACCAATAACCAAGCCAGCCGTTATAGCTTTATACATCAGTTGATGTCATCAACATCAACGGCAGCTGCGATGAACACGAGCTCATCGATGACAACAGGAGACAGTGCCAATGCTAATAACGTTGTTAGCACTCCAGGCGGTAGCATCGCATATCATTCGTGTGCATCCTCCTCATTGTCTTATTCCCCAAGTGGCTCGGAGAGCTGTCACATTTTTCGTGAGCGACAGAGAAGACTTCGACGCATTAGGATGGAGCTGGAAGGCTTGTCTCTCCAATTGAGTAATGTAGACGGTTAGTCGTTCGTTATAATTTGTATTATTCCCTCCAGGAATCAACTAAAATCAAGGGATAGAGAGACAACATCAAATCTAATAATATGCATATATTACTTTTCGTATTATTTACAAAAAGTATTGACGGTTAGGCTTATATAAGTAGTAATGCTTCCTGTAGTTGTACTTGTACCATTTTTGCAACTCCAATTTCCAAAAAGGATATTAAATCTGTCGACAATTTAGCCTGGAGATCTAAATTTTATGTTATATGAGCATTTTATGCTTGATAAAATCTAAAAATGATGTGGGCAATATAGCTTTGACTTGACTGACTCTAATGAATCTCTGAGCGTTCCGCAATGGAGAATGGGTCTCACAGATTATATGACGCCTTCTACCTCCCTTCATTTTCAATCGAATTCAGAGAACTCGAAAGACACACATATATATATATATATATATATATTATAGCCACTACAAACGCCCATAATGAAATGCATGACAAATATAAGTAATAGGGAATGCGTCATTGGATCGTGATCCGAGTAGTAGTTTAA
Organism: Orchesella villosa; assembly: GCA_036850725.1. Lineage (NCBI taxonomy): Eukaryota > Metazoa > Arthropoda > Collembola > Entomobryomorpha > Orchesellidae > Orchesella > Orchesella villosa. The sequence continues at coordinate 4,318 of JAANSM010004656.1, forward strand.
GAGCGATCACATTCCCATTGTAAAATATACAGCTCATTTCATGATTTTAGAAGCAATTAGGTCATGTAATTTCCACTTTTATGATCTCATTCAATTAGATCGGAGTGCCAGTGGCATGACTCCACTCCACGGAGCAGCAACTACCACCAGCTCTTTACTGATGATGAGTGTCTCACCCTCGTCAGGTTAGTTTTTCTCACACTTGACTTGGTTCTCTCATTCCATTTTTATTGGAATCAGTGTTGTGTTGGATTCATGCTATATTATCGTTCTCACTTGGTCATTACGAATTCCCAACACGATTCTCATATCAGCATGTTGCTGACACATGTGTCCGATGCGAAAGATAATTGTGTGCATAATATTGGACTTTTTTTTACTATATTATCGTTCTCACTTGGTCATTACGAATTCCCAACACGATTCTCATATCAGCATGTTGCTGACACATGTGTCCGATGCGAAAGATAATTGTGTGCATAATATTGGACTTTTTTTCTCCCTTTATTAAACTCTACTTCCGTCTCTCCACACCCCACCATTCCATACCATGCATATCCATGCTACAATTACGTCGGATTTTCATGGTGATGATGACGATGATCCGCAACCACATACTCTCCACTATAACTGACTGACTGGGGAACTTGGTGCGCCCACGTATATGAATGAATATTGCCAATGGCAAACATGCTGGTAATATATTTTGGTTTACTTGCTATTATGCGGTATGGGAAACTAACATGTTTTTAGCTGGGACCACTTTCGGGTTAGAAAATAACTTGGGTGACTCCTCGTCACTCATTTATTTTCCTGGTGGCAACACCACCACGAATAATGCTAACGGAAACAGTTGGTCTGATGATGACGATCTTCCTGGCTATGAGGAATGCTCTTCCATTGTTTGTTTAGTGGATTCACCTCAACAACAAGAATCTCCGCCGCCAAGCTACAATGAAGCCGCCAAGCTACATCTTTATTCATTCGGAGAAAGTGGAGTAAGGAAAAAGTAAGACGCAATATACACAAGAGCACGCAACAGCAGCTGAAGCTCGGTGTTGGGAGCATGCAGCAATAAGAAACGTGTCGATAATAGAGCTAAAAGTGGGAAGAAGAAAGGCAAATGATTTTCTCAACCCATGCACACTTATATACACCGCCACTCAAAGAATTAAGGTGATACGTAAGCAAGCAACAGGAAGCGGAAAAGGGCCCACAAATTGCAACTCTTTACAGCTTTTCGCTTACAAAGCATATCGACATTTCTTTCTTCTCACTTAATGCTCTACTGCTAGCTCTATACTTATATAAATGTATCTATCTAAATATGTACTAAATATGTTATATCATTTGACAAAATGAACTCATATTGTGTAATGTGCAAAAAACGCCAAGTACCATACTCAAAGTACCAAAACCATTTGTATCAAATTTATTCTTGAAAATTAACCAGAATACAGAAAAAATATATATGCTTTTTCCTTTTTCCGGCGACCGGAAGTTGTATGTTCAGTACTGCTTGATGACAAAAGCGTATACACCCGTATAACATGAGACCAAGCATAACATTGCTTTTTTCGCTTTTTTCCTTACTCGTTTTTTCACCAACATGCTCTCATGCTCTTTATTCTTTGCTCCCACTCGCGTTTTTTCCATTTATGCCGCTTCCAGTCAGCCATCTAATCATGATATGTTTTCCTTGCTAAAGTCATTCTTCTCTTTCCCGTATTGTCTCGGGAGGACAAGGGAGCATAAGAAGTAAGAAAAGAAGAGTGAGAGATCCAAGAAAAAAATAAATTCAGAGATTCCCTTTATTTTTTCCTCTTCTCTGTTTACGTAGAAGACTTTCCATTCATATTTTCTCTCTCTCTTCTTTCTACTTCCATCACAGTTGTTATGATAATATGATCGTCCTATTCGTTGGTTTAGTCCTTCTTCCTTCCATACATACCATACACTGGGGATGACTATGACTATGAATGCATTAGACTACACATATAGCTCCTACTTCTCTCACACACACAGTTGCATTCTTTTCCTCATTTCTCATCCAATATCAGCTTCCCTGATTTTTTCCTGTTCTTTATTCTCCAGTAATAATAATGCTATCCTGGCTGTCAACTAGTATGATAGAGAAAGAAAGGAGAAAGTATATAATGTGAGCTTAGAACTGATCTGGGAAAGAGTAGCAGACTGCCACACACTACTGAAGTAGAGAAAAGTTCGACGACGACAAGGATGAAGAAGAAGAGAAAAAAGTGAAAAATCAAGTAACTATTTCATCCACTCCAATATCATTGACATTTCACCACACCACATTGAATTTTGGATTGTAAGTAAAAGTTCAAAGGGAGAAAAGGGTACTAAATTTTTTCCTCTCTTGCTCACAAGATGTGATCGATAACAGTTACCTCATTTTTCATCTTTTGCTCTCTGGTTTTATCCATTCTAGTTGCTTATGATATGATAGGTGCTTTTGTGTGTTTAATAATACACTTATGTATCTGCCTGCACCGCTAAGATGTAAAAGGTATAATGTCCTTTTTCTCTTTGTCAGACATCTTCATTCTAGCAGAGAGAAATGAGAATGAGACAAAAAGTTGAATGTACTAAAGAATTGATATTCTGTGTTAGTCTTTTTACTTTACATAGTCAGTCATATGACATGAGGCATAACCGCCACCACCATGAACACATTTAGCTGTGGTTATTACACTGCAGTAGTTAGACAAAGCAAAGGTGTGGGTGGAGCAGTGACAGCGATGATAACTTTTTTGTATCATGAAATTTTCTGAGTAGAAAGGGATATTTTCGATTATTGAATATCTTTCGATAGTTATACTACCGTACCTGGGGTAGCAAAAAAAGATGGATATGGTGGATAGTTGAAGCGGTGAAAACTTGAGCAGCTAGTCTGACAAGAAATCTTTATTTTTTCTTCATAGAAGCACTCTCACCACCGATCTTTTCAATATCAGACATTCAGACGGAATAAAAGCAATGTTTTGAGCTTTTAAGCACATCCGCAGAACTAACTGTACAGCTTCTCTTTGTTATCTCCTTATTTCCTTCTCAGGTCTCCGCCTCTTCCTCTTTACTTTCCTGTGTGAAATATATTCTAGATTCTGGAGATGACTGCTTTTCACTGTTCTCATTCTTTTTAACATTTTCATTAGGATAAGGAGAAAGTAAGGAGAAAAGTTTCGCTTTCTTCAGTTCGCTCTCCGTTTCATATGAGAATTTACAATTTTTTCTCCTCCTTCCTCTCTCTTGCAAGTTATTTTTTCCGTCTCTTCTCTCCTGTGTAGTTACACTTTTCCTTATTTCATTTCTAGTTATTTCTTTGACCCTCTTCGTTTGACGTCTGTTTGATTATGAAAGATTTTCCATTTGAATGAGAACACCTTTTGCCTTGAGAGATACTTTTTCCCTTTAGCAAAGTCGTTAATGTTCGCTCTGAGACATATGAATGACGTACTAAAAGTTAGTAATGCTACGCATGCTACACTATATATTTTTCATGATATATGTGTATTTATAAATTGATGTATTTGTCGGCTATTTGCAAAGAAAAACGAAAATTATATATATAGTACATCTTCCGTCTTGCTTTTTCTTCCACACTTCTTGTCAATATGTAATTTAGTGATGCATCTTCTTGTAGCCTAGCCAGATACATTACATCCAACAGACGAAGATGGAGCTTGGGGAAAAGTGACTAGGCCAGACTAGCTGTTTCAGTTTCAGCTCGTATCACTAACCTATAATGCAGTAATATATTTGCTAACTGCCTCAGAGGAATGGTGGAATGATAAATGAGGGCTTATATTGTATGTACGTATACGACGTATTACGTTACATAATATATGCATATAATACACTTTTACATCTATGAGCAACAGCAACATCAATGCTCCTAGTATTTAGCCACTTTCAAGAGGTTGGAATAACAAGGTAACATAAAAATTCATGTGTACTTGTATTTGTAGAAAGCGGATGGATGGGGAAAACAGTGTAAAATGTGTTAGCGTTACCTCACTTTGCTTTCTTCCTTTCTCTTTCTCTCTCTTCTACTTCTACTTATTATAAATAGCTATGTGTATAAGTATAAATGAGAGTAATCTCGAATACAGAATACTAAAAAAAACCTGAGTTCTACCTGAGTTTAACGGCTTGCTCACTTTACCCTCCGCTGCTGCTCCAGTCATTCACCTAAATATGCTTAAAATAGTTGTTCGCTCGCTCATTCATTCATATGTTCGTTCACGGCTCAGTGATATATTGCTTTGAGCGTTGCTTCCATAAATCCTCAACCTCCTCTGGATCTGATGAGCCCGACGCTCATAGCTCATACAATATATACACACTACTTTCTAGGACGAATGCCATCCTAGCCCAGTTGCAGAAAGATTGGGTTGGCCGATTTCCTAACGAACCTACTCCGTGAATTCTTACTTAATTTCTCCGTATCATTCTACTTATCTGAAATTACGTGTCTGATAGAATGAGCAGGCGATGCGATGCCATACTTGGTTTCATTCAGGATTCATGCCCGTGAATTTCACGCAGAAGGCTTTGTTATCTTGTGTAAGGATCTCGAAAATGAGTCTTTTTTATTTAGTTCACAAGTTAATATTATGATATAACTCTCTCTCTCTCTATCAATATTCTTCCTGTTTACCCAACTTGTTTTAACTGTGAATTTACTATGCATATGAATAATTTAATTCACCATGTAGCATACATAAAAACGTAGAAAACAGGAATAGAAAAAAGTTTTGTTTAATAATTTTAATGTGTGTATGAATATAAATGCTGACGAAGCAGCAATGAAAAAATATGGCAAATAAAAATGAGACACAAGGCATTGAAAAACAAGTTATGAAGGAAAAATGCTGCCTCTTTTCATCCTAAGAGAAAACAAATATTTTCCGCCATGTAGCTTTCCTAATGAAAAGTTATACTGTTGCATTTGTGATTGTTATACTATATCTATATACGCTTTATTTTGTATAATTTTCAACTATTGTTATTATCAAGTAGCTGAAACAATGCTCATAAAGTTAACTGGTGCAAAAATTGTATTTGAAAACGTATGCTATAGATATAAATATACACTTATACTTTCTCTCCATTTTCCGGACTTGATTGGTAACTTTCGTCTCATTAAAAACTTTACTATCAGAGAGAGAGAACATTGCACGCTTTTGTGAACAAGACTTGCAAAATCGCCGTTTTCATATAATAAATGTATATTATATTACATTGTAACATGTAAAAAGGCTCGCTATTATGGAGTCCATGTCATGTAATAAATAGAGAGCTGTATAAGTAAATGTTATACAAAAAATTATTGTAGCAATTCAATTTAAGGAGCTATATTAATATAAATTAATAAGTTGAGTGTGTATACATTATCTTTGTGTACTCAAAGAAGATGAAATACAAGACAATAAATATTTTTGCTGATGCTGGTATACTTAATACACACACAAACACATGAGAATAATATGAAATTACAATTTTGCATGCTCAACTTTTCTCTTTCCATTCCTTTTCCTTTTACATCATGTTTATTCCATTTTGCTTGCCACCATTTCATATTTCATTGTGATGTGATGTGATGTGCTCTTTCTTTCTCTCACTAGCTTTTGTAAATGCATAATGGATGATGGAAAGTGTTTCCTGTTCCATATTTCATTTCATTACATATTTCATATTGGGAAGTGAGGCGAGGTCAAAATGCATATAAAACTGACTATTGAATGGAAAGAGAGTATAATGCAACATTTATTCATACCCTGGGAGATTCAGGTAGTAAATCCAATCCACATATATGTTATGATGCTTGCTTCCTCATATACACACGAGAGGAAATTCAATTGTTCAATATTCGATGTACTGCTGTTTTTCCTCTAAACAAAAAATCAAAGGGATGAAAGCCTTTTCACATACCATTTGTTGCTTAAATTTCACTGGTTGAACGGGTGTTCCGCAGGCTAAAATGGCATATAATATTCGATCTATTTTTTAAAACGTTGAAAAAAGCCGCATGTGAGTTTCATCTCCTCACATACCATTTGTTGCTTAAATTTCACTGGTTGAACGGGTGTTCCGCAGGCTAAAATGGCATATAATATTCGATCTATTTTTTAAAACGTTGAAAAAAGCCGCATGTGAGTTTCCTCTCCTCATCCTCACAGCAGGATCAGGTCAAGTGATGAAACAAAAAGAGGTTATCGGTAAGAGTGAAAAATATGGCGACAACTGCCTTTGAATGGTGATGATAATGTTGACACGATACAAATTTCTAGGGGCCTATATAGACGGTTCAAATTGGTGACTATGTAGTTGTATTTTCTAGACATGTTCTGGAAAAGAAAATGGAGCAATGGTGATAGAAAGCACATTGTATTCCGTGTTTCTTGTTTGCCAATCACAATACGCCTGCAAAAATAATAGAACTGAGAGAAGGAAGAATACATACGCAGTATGCTAGGTAGCTCGCCCACTCAGAAAAAACTTTTTACAAGGAATGCCAGAATCGAGACCGTATCGCAATCACATAATCGTTTCTTGGCTCAATAGATATTCCGCAATTGGACTAAATTTTGTTAGGGAGATACAGTAGCTACATAATACGGTGTTTGTTAAGTTTCGTCAGGAATTAGACAGATCATTTTCTTGAGTAAGCAGTTCTCCCTTGGTGTATTGAATGCTTTT
>JAANSM010004657.1:0-11040 GCA_036850725.1 Orchesella villosa
CGACATTATTAGCCAACCCTCAGTCGTACAGTCCGAATTAATTACGAACCTTCACAAACTCTCCTTGATGCACTACCATACTGCCGTATTTTACTGTGTGTCTAAAGTAAACCTGTCAGAACATTTGATGAATTTCAAAAGACTAGCAGGTTTTATGACACGTACCTCCGCCGCGCTGAGAGTTTGCTAAATCCGTAATGCTGAATCCTCCGTGATGCTTTTTACATGGATTTAGCATTCAAAAAATTGATTTGGCATACAACAAATGGATTTAGCATTCCAAAAATGGATTTAAGATAAAACAAAATCGATTTAGCATTCAAAAATGGATTTAGCATACAAGCAAAATAGATTTAGCATTTAAAAAATGGATTTAGCATTAAATTGTTTTTTAGTGGCCCTTATAAGGGCCATTGGTTGCTATTTGTAAACTTTGGTGGCCCTTAAAAGGGCCGTTTGGTTCAAAAATGGGTGGTCGTGATCAGGTTGGGGTCCGTGTCGCATCCGTAATTAGTGTTGTTGTTGACGGCGGTGCTTGGCAAGTCCGCTAGCCCAGCGATATGATTTTCCGCAGTCGGGACACCGATAATTTGGGGTAGCGTGATTTGCCAAATGTTAGCTCTTCATTGCCGTGCTAAGGAACACAAGGACACATACCTTGCTTCGTAGATGGAGTGGTGCAGGTGAAGGTCCATAAACAACTGGTGATGGTGGTGGCTCTGCTGGCAGAAGGTTCCTACGATCTCCTTGCTTACAATAGAGGCAAAGTATTGGAAGACGTGGTCCCCAGTTTTGCTCGCGGAAGTCAACCCACTGTTCCATGCAACCTAAATGGTGCTTGTGATTGCACCCCGTTTGAGTTGATCACACATTTCTTTCATCTTTCCTACACCTTTCATCATTGTTCATCATCATCATGTTTTATCATCATCATGTGACTTAACCTACGTGTCCGTACCTACTAATACGCGACTTTCAGTCGATAATAACGCATTGATTCCTTATACGACGAGTCTTACGCGACATAAGGTATGTTTCATGACCCATCGAGTTTGTTTGGCTCCCATCATGGTCAAGCAAGTTAGGGGTTTTAATGTGTCATATTCCCATACCTGCATCGCTATATTTTGATATCGTCCCAATCGCAACGTAACATTACATTGCATACTTCTCATAGTTCTCGTCACTATCGTGACTTGCTTATTGTTTCGTCTCATAATAGCCCGTCATTTTTCGACACCTTCCTAACATCACGTTGTATTGGGTTTTTTGATTGTCCATTATCCTCTGATTACATTCAACTTGTTGGTTCCTTTTCCGATTATTGTGAAGCCCAGCTTAGAGCTCGGTTGAATTCAATTCAATTCAAGAAAAAGCAATTCACATTCAATTCAAGGGTTGAAGTGCTCATAATCCTTTCAATTCAATTCCTTTCAATTTAGCTTTCCTTTCCTTTCAATTCATGGACCTGAATTGAATTGAATTGATTTTTTCCTTTCAAAATAGAAACTGCCATACATATCCGAATTCAAAGTGAAATTACATACGAGTTTGCAAGAATCACAAAATATGCAAAGTTACTCACTCACACACTGTCAGTTATTATGTCAGTCCGTAATCAGTCAGTCTCAGTAATTGTAACATGCAACAAACTGATTAGGTAATTAATTATAAACATTTACTTCTATTATAATATCACTACAACTTACTATAATCAGGAGAAAATACACTATTTAAAGCCACAAAGCGATCATTCATCGTCGGCGTAATCGATCTCTTCTAATGTGTGCGCTTTTAAGAGGAGTTTAGATGCAATATAATATAGGAAATTGCAAAAATGCGATATTACACAAAAAAGGCAAAACAAGGAAGAAGTAAAATGCTTTGAAAGTAGAAGAGCAAATTTTACTAGCATTTTATGCTTTCGGTGTAGCAATGTGAAAAATGTAATACGAAGCAATTGTGGTACTTTTATACGGATTATGAAAGGAATGAATTGCAATTCATAGTGTTCAATTCAATTCATTTCAGGGCGTATTAATTTCAATTCCCTTACAATTCACATAGAAACAATTCAATTCATTTCATAGTGTATTGAATTGAATTGAATTGAAAGGAATACAAAAATATTCCTTTCAGTCTGAATGCAACCGAGCTCTAGCCCAGCTACCCTTTCCTATCTCCCCAGACTTCACTGTGAAGTGACGTATTTATGCTTCTTCTTGAATTCTTAGTATATAATTGGGATGTCAGGCTGCAGCTGCTGATGGTGGTTCATCATGGGAAGTGATTGGGAGATAGTCCATTTCATTTTAAACCAGAATGTTAATACTGGGTGGGCAGATGTCGTGCTAATTATTTTTAATCTTCCTAACAGTTTTATTTCTCGGTAGCGTGTTGGTACACGGTAGTAAACATCAGATTCAATCTTCTCCCAGGGAGCAGTGTATTGAATATAAATCTTGTATTTTTACGAATTTCAAATTTTAGTATGAACAAAATCGACCGTCTCCGGCGCAACCCCTTAATTCATGAGCGAATGGCACATGGCGTTTTTAAGTTTTTTCACACTTGTGTTACCATTGAAGGGTTTCTAGATGGGAAGACGCCAGCTAGATTAGGCCCTATTCTCCATTCTGAGATAAAAGGGAGAAGAGGCACATTGCGGTCAAGTTGCAGGGTGTAGAAGAATATGATCAATGATTTAAAAGTTATTGTGAGAGAAACGAGACGAGTGATCTTAATCCATACACACTTATTTTATTTATAAAAGAATTTTACATATACAAAGTACCTATTTGGTCGGCATCATCATAAGACGAGAGCAATTTTTCTTACGCACAAAACTAGTTATATTTCATGTAATCAAACATCAGCAGAGCAAAACAGATGTAAAACATCTCGTCAGTATATTATAAATAATATTTTTAAACCGACTGATAATCTCTAATTTATTAACTGTAATATTTATAAGCTTAATTTAATTAAAAATAAATACAAAAACACTCAAATCAGTAAGACTTTTTAACTGCAACCAGAAACAAAACAATATGTTTCAAACAAATCAGGCCTGATGATAATGATAATAAAAACTCATTGAAACCGGTCGCCTGGACCATTACAGTAGAGAAGTTTTCGGTGACATTCATCATATTATTTTGAAAAACAAAGCACAAAAAGAGCTACGAAAAGTATCAAGCACAAAACTCTAAAGATAACCTTTCATGCATTATTGGATTAGAAAACTTGCTTAAAACTTGATAGTTATTAAAATTATAGATATGCTCAAACATCATCATAAGAAGGGATTTTTTGGAATAAGAACCAATGTATTTCATGTACGTGAGCTACAAAAAGTAACAAGCATAAACTCTACAAAAAACAGCTTTGAAAACTATAGATCAGCATTAACACATTAATAAAATGAAGTCTTAGCATTGTAGCATTCTAACAAGAAGAAATAAGCGAGCAACTTTGTATGCTATCATGTAATTGGAAAGTGAACAAAGGTACAGCATCTTGTTGCTCCTTATATACAAGTTATAGGTATATACATATACTGCTATATACTTATACTTAGATGGTACATTGGGAAAAGACACTACTTCTAACTGACAGCTTATTAGTAGCAAACAAACATCATTGCCACAGCTTTTGGTCGTAGAAACCATGTGCACGATCATTACCAAGTGAATTGGGGATTTTTAAGCAATTAAAACTAGTTTTTTTCTTCATTAACATGAACTACGAAAGGAAACAAGCATGAACCCCTAAAAAAATACTTTGAGTTTTTCATTCAAATGATATGTGTGGTATATTAAAGCATTATTTTAGGATGAAAATATTATTTTTTGTTGATGGCAAAAGCAAAACGGGAAATGTACAGAACTGTGTACCTATGTCATTTATATACGTATACCGATATACGTATTCTTACCGTACATGTATCCAGCATGGTTACACAAGTCAGTAAGAAACCATCGAATAATATTTAAAAATTTATGTTTAAATAAACCTATTCTACTTTAAGTAATATTCGCATGATATGTACAGCGTACTACAGCATCATCATTCATGATAAAGCGTTATTTTTGGTGGATAATAAAAAACAACTTATCTATTTTTGTGTACTCTAGACATATGGCATACAAGGTAATGAATAATTGTTCATGATCAACAAGCTTTTAAAACCTGGTTTCTTGGCTACATTCACTCTTCAATTTAACAATTCTCATTCAATATAAAAAGGGTGATTATGTTTTAACAAGTGGTAGTATGCCTCAAAAATTTTACTTTCAATAATTCTTTGTTTCACATGAATTTATGACAATAAAAAATTCTTTTTCTCCAGTATATCAAATTTAATGTGCACTTTCAAATTTTGAATGCCAATTATAAAAAGTTGAAAGTTTATAAAAATTGGTAAACTAAGTTGTAGTTCAATTGTGTATATACATTATCATAGTGTTGAGTTAATCCATGCCGTCATACATTCACTTTTTTTAGCAAAATTATTTGCATGCTAGTTTATTTATCCTCTCATGCTTGGTCTCTTGCTTGAAGCAACAGATGAAATGAATCACATTAATGATGATGTTAGGTCAGGAATAATTAGATCATGAAGAGGAATTTCTGTAATAATCCGATTCCACTACGATTCTGGGGAAAATAGAAGCCTACGTTAGATTGAAATTGTATCGTAAAAAACGTTGCTGACCCGTACCTAATGTACATGTGAGCTTGTATAGCACGTCTGCACTTAGTATAGTAGTCGTGCCGAATCGCCGCTCATAGACTCATATTTATTGACAGGGTTTGGAAATTGTTGCAACACTATACATGATAGTGGTATCATATTCAAATGCGAAAGGACGAATCTTAATGTTGGCTGAAATGCAAGTCTTTGTCGACGAATGGTCATAAAACTCCATGACTGAAGTCCTCTTTTTTTAAATATTTATTGTTGCGTTTATATATATGAATTATTGGTGTGGACGATGCTGTTTTGCATCAAATGATATTCACAAATTGAAGCATCATTCATACAATTCTCACCTCTGTAACTGTGGCCAGAGCTTTGTAAACAAGTTTGAACCCAATTGCACAGGTAAAATATATGCAGGGCTGTTGCTAGGAGCTGGCTCTACAAATGCACATAAGCCAAGCCAACAAAACTTGTTTAGAAAGCACAAATCTGCACATCACAATACAATTGTCACAAACAGGCATATACTTGATGCAATTCAATTTACCATTGACGGTGCACCGTCTACCGTATATGATAGCCTACGTGAAATTGTTACAATAATGCTTGCCTCTCATGGACCGCAACGGTTCAAACTTACATATTTCATTGTATAAAAGGCACGAAGAACTAGTGAACTTCTTGAGAGTGATATTTTGCTAGCACTCAGTTACGAGTTACACATAAAAAAGTTATCAAATCCACAGTTTATCATGCTTTAGTATACATTGGCAACATTTTAGCATTATCCTAAAATATCAAGGGTGGATTCACAATCGATACAATAAAAATGACTGACTTCATGGTTTCATCATATGTTTCGAGATCAACATCATCATATATACCACTACCTCTAGCTATTAGAAAAAGGGTGGGCTATAAAGACATTAAAACATCAAGTTCATGCTTCGCCATGTCGTGCGTTGCTATACTTTTTATTGATTTGCTCCGCTTGTCGGCACATTCTTACTTAAAGTATTCAAAAATGAATACAACGCAACAAAACCAACTAAGACAGACAATGAAAAACCCAGCAAAGTATAAGCTAGTTATAAAGCACATTAAGGAAAATAAACTAATTAAAAATTTTGTGGCATTTTAAGGCGATGTTAGGTTCGACCAAATTGAAGACTGAAGAAATAAAGGGTATACGCGTTTCCCCCCACGGGGAAGTTTCTCACGTTGGTGCTTTACCACATCGGTGTTTTCCCGCATAGAAATTTTCGCCCTTGTGCAGGTTCCACCACGTGAACTTTACCCCCTAGGTGCTTTCCCGGACAAGATGTTTTTCCCGCAAAGGGTTTCCCCTTCAATTTTTCATCCGCATCACAGACATACGAAAATGAAGGCCATGATTCTTATGATGATGATGAATATATTTTTTCTACTTTCCACGCACCATCTTGAAGTATTTAGTTTTAAGTTAGTTTACATACTCATGTTTTATAGATATTACATTTAAAAAGTCAGTACTTAAAATCAAATTATTCGAAATTCGCAACCTTTTGCACGTGCAATGTTTTGCATTATATTGCAAATTGAAATATTTGTGTATTTGTTTTATTTGTAATCTTGACAAGGCCGAAGCTTCCATTTGAAAATTATTACTGTTATTACTTATTTTACACCATCATGCAAGTTTAAGTTTGAAAATTTAACGAAACTTTAGTAAGAGTTTAGTTTGTATTTTGACATTGCCAGTTTTAATTCAAAACTTACATTTAAAAAATTGTTTGAAGTATTTTTAACTATGGTGTGAGTATCGTCTTCAATATAAGTATAGCTAAGGTTGTATTTAACTGTATGTAATATGCGACCTAAAAATCTATCACATATTTTATTGTAAGTACTTTGTAAACGTGATATACATAAAACATGAATATATAAAACAACTTACACCTACATAAATGGCCACGATGCGTGGAAAGTGTAGCAAGAATATATTCATCATCATAATCATCGCCTTCGTTTGCCTATGTGTGTGATGCCGATGAAAAATCTAGGCGGAAAACCTTTGTGGGGAAAAAATCTTGTATGGGAAAGCACGTAGTAGGGAAAGTTCACTTAAGGAAACCTGCTCAAGGGAGAAAATTCTTATGTGGGAAAACACCGATGTGGTAAAGCACCCAATGTGGGAAACTTCCCTTGTGGGGGAACATTCCCATGGGGGAAAACGCCGGTAGCAGAAATAAATCATGTTAGTGGGCTAGGGTATAATGGGACAACACAATAGGTATATCCTTTTCGCATGACTGGCAAAATTTGTAATAAGCATAACAAATTAGTATGGCTAGATAAACACGAGTTACCAAAAGAAAAGCAAGCATTATATCCATATGGTCATCCACATTATATTGCATTACATAATGTTAGCAAGTTTTGCTGTAATGGGTCATCGCACAAGTGAATATTTTGCCATTTTTGTGGCAACAGGGTGGCACCATTAAAAATTCAAGACCATATGAAATACTAGTTTTGTAGCAAGTAATGGCTATTATTTTTAAACTTCAGTTAGATACAAAACTCTTCAAGACCATGACAAGTTGATTTCTGTGCCATTCAAAATTATATGCGATAAAGTTTTTAGTGTGGATTCTAATGGTAGTGTACATCCAGTTGCATAAGGGTTAATGACCATAGATGTTCACCGCCAACTAATATTTGCAAAAAACGTTTTTGGGAATGATATTATTTCACAATGTGTTGTTTTGAATTTGTTCTATATAGCCTGGAGTTATTAAGGCGACAACATACTTTTACAATTCCACTAATAAAAACCAAAAAGAGCGAACAATAAAAAAGAGCAACTACGCATTGTTCAATTTGTGGCACTGATATTAGAAATAAAAGCTAAACAGAGTCATCATGATAACAAGGAGGCATAACTCAAGGCGGCATAATAGCCACCTATTTTTCTTGTAACATTAGGATGAAATCAAACAGCTACCTCAATATTGTTGTGCATGGCTCTAGTGTTGTATTTCCACTCTTACTCAAATACATTGCTGAAAGGTTTGCAAATTGTATAATTATAATACCTAAAAAGGGAAATGGTATAATTGCAATCATTGTACCAAACCTTTTCAAGCTGATTGGGTTTGATAACTTTTTTTCAGAACCTTTGCAGACATTTTTACAGCCTGTTTTCTTGCAATGATGATCAGTTTGGTACAGAAATTAAGAATATTTAATTTCCAAGCAACTTTTATCTGACAGAAATGCGTAATTGCAGCATACACAGTATAAGCGAACCAAACGTTGATATAAGTGTTAATAGAAAAATTACTGTGGACGAGTTTGAGGCAATGAAATGCTTGTATGATGAGAACCATTGTTTAGACTTGCAAGATTTTCTTGCATTGTACATTAGGTATAGATTTGCAGTCATGGAGTATTTTTGAGCTTTGAGAAATTTACAGTGGATGATTTTTCCATGAATCCTTGGTCAAGCATATCGTTGGCAAGCCATTTCGATAATTCTGCAATGTACTTTACTCGTGCCGACTATGCTTTCATCAAGGATCCTGGTATGTTTAAAAAAGTGTTTAACTGAAATTATTAACACACAACCAGTGTTAAATGATCAACGCCAGCATTTTTACTTTAACCTGTTGTATATGAGTAAAATAAAAGGTGAGCTACTATATGACTCTTATAGAATGCTGAGTGAGGATGAAATTTTAAATTTTGATTGAAAGAAAAAGAGCTGCGACAGGCATTTTATCTGTGCTGCATGGCATCATCCTGATTCCATAGAACAATACACATCTGACATGCCCTTGATTAGTGAAAGAGTAAAACTTCCCACAGTGAAAGAATACAAGAATTTGGAGAAGCAGGATTCATCTAGTGAAACTGCATAGAATTGTGTTAACGCAACTATACAAATATAATGTGATGCTAACAGACAGGTCCTGCAAGTTTTTTTATAAAAATGAGAACGAAATTGACAAAAATAAATTGTATTCTAGAATATAGAGCCAACCGCAGGTTTTTAATTATAGCGCAATAACATCAATAGTTGTAGAGAATGTCTACATTTTGCTCTTTTGTATGGCTACGGGGCAGCAATGTGTATCAGTGCGTTGATGACAGCTTCAGTGGATATATCAGCAGGTAAATAAGGTACTTTTAATTATAACATAATTTAAACTATTATGCTAATTTGTCAATTTTCTGGTTTGGTTTTGATAGGTGCATATCTTCTGGTGATTTGGAAGCTTGTAATGACACTCAATCCACACCACTGATTGCTGCAACACAAGTTGAAGGTACGGTAAAATCACTAATAAATATTATACATACACACATTTAAAATGATTTGCTTATTTCAGGTGAATCAATATGGATCAAGATTGCTGCAGTTTCACTTGTTGTTATTGCCTTCCTTCTTGGACTAATGGGGGCTAAGACTGCCGTTTACCGTTTACTCGGTAAACGGTTTACATCTGTTGACTAAACGATAAACAGTAAACGAAGCTTGGAGGAATTGATGGAGTGAACCTTGGAGTGACTGATAGAGTGAACCTTGGAGGGATTGATAAAGGGAACCTTGGAGGGATTAATGAAGTGAACCTTGGATGGATTGATGGAGAGGACCTTGGAGGGATTGATGAAGGGAACATTGAAGTGAATGATGAAGTGAACCTTGGAGGGATTGATGGAGGGAGTCTTAAGAGGGATTGATGGAGGGAACCTTGGAGTGATTGATGGAGGTAACCTTGGAGGGATTGGGGGAGGGCACCTTTTAATCAATCACTCCAAGGTTCCCTCCATCAATCACTACAATGTTACCTCCATCAATCACTCCAAGGTTTACTCCACCAATCCCTCCAAAGACTCCCTCCATCAATTCCTCCAAGCTTCCTTTCATCAACCCCTCTATCATCCACTCCTACATTCCCTCCAGTAATTACTCCAAGGTTCCCCCCATCAATCACTCCAAGGTTCCCTCCATAAATCTCTCCAAGGTTACCTCCATCAATCAATCCAATGTTCCCTCCATCAAACCCTCCAAGGTTCACTCCATCATTCACTTCAATGTTCCTTCCATCAATTCCTCCAAGGATCACTCCATTAATCACTCCAATGATCCCTCCATCAATCCTTCCAAGGTTCCCTCCATCAGTCACTCCAAGATTCCCTGCATTAATCCGTCCAAGGTTCCGTCCATCAGTCACTCCAAGATTCCCTGCATTAATCCGTCCAAGGTTCCGTCCATCAATCCCTCCAAGGTTCTTTTATCAGTACCTCCAGGCTTATCTCCAACAACGCCTGGATCTAATGCTACACTATCCGACATATTGTTTACGCAAACGGTTTAGTAAACCGTTTACCGTTTACGTTTATAAGATAAGCGGTAATTTCGTTTACTGTTTATCGTTTAGTAAACGGTCTAAGAAAACGGTTTACTAAACCGTTTAGTAAACGGTAAACGCGGCAGCCCTAATATGGGCGTATTGCGATAACATTCAGCATTTCAACCAGCTGCACGAAAATCTTCCCCCTCGCCGTCCAGCTGATGATGATAAAGTTGAAGTAGGTATGAATCCCCCTTTCAGCCTCACTAATTTAAATTATCAGGCAGAAGGTAATGGTGAAACTGTTTTGTGATTCTCAAGAACTTGTTGTGTTCTCACTTGTAAGTGAATGCTGAGGAAGCTGCTGATGATGAAGGCTATGATGACAATGATGATGATACGGGTGATGATGATGAGGACGACGAGGAGTATAGGCCACCTCCAAATAATCAACCACCACCACCTCCTCCTTCACCTCTAACAAAGCGTCGTCTTCTTCAAACGGATTTTTCAGGCGAAATAAAAGTCACCTGTAGTTCTAAAGTTTGCATGTACAGCAGTGAATAGTTTAGCCTTTTGCTAGTATTCACTGCTAATTCCACATTGTGCTCAATAATGAATTAATAAATACAATTTTTCATACAAACAGCCGTTTTGTACATTTATTCTCATAATAGTTATCATCGTCACTCAATCTCGTCACCTGCCATCGTCAACATGACCATTCTGTATCCATTTAAAATAGCATTGTTTTGCAAAATAGATATATTAACTTCTACTGATAAGCAACGACAACAATTTTTTTCTTCAATAAATGCTTAGAAACTCAGACTCCAGAGGAACTTCTTAGATGTAGTCATGCTTAATAGCAAGCCGTTTCATCAACTTATGTCTTGGTGAGGGCATGAAGACCAAAATTTGTCAAATTTTGGTGTCTCATAATTGAAAGATAGTCTTCCAAGCATTACAATATTTTGAACTTTTCAGACTTCCAAC
>JAANSM010004658.1:0-11039 GCA_036850725.1 Orchesella villosa
TTTATCAAAGCATTAAACTTTCATTTATTCAGGAGGAAAAAATTGTGTAAGAAAAGCTAACAAACTTGTTACATCTCTACAATCTACGCATTTCAAATTCCAATAGGAAACTTGATACCATGTTTTTCTTTAGGAAAAAAATAAGGATTTAACAGGTAATTGCTAGGGGCATATGGCATACATATCCCAAGAATTTTCTCCGGCTTAAATTTTCTTTTGGAATTTTTTTTACCCCATCTCTTTCTCTTGCTGTTCAGAGTTTGATAGATCTTTAGATCATTTAACTGGATATCAATCAAAGTTAAATTCACTTGAAAATCTATCTCCGTGTGTGGTGGCTTGGCCAAAGAGTAGAGAGAGAGGCAGCCCCTAATGGAATCTCAAGTTGAAGGATTAAGCCATGAAGCCTGACTATACTACCACCTCAACCGCACCAAAATTCTGTAAGAAAAAATGTAGTGTTTTTCCTCCAAAATGATTCCAATCAACCATACCAAAAGTACACGCAAACATAGGACCATGAAAAGTAGTATTCCATGAGAAAACTCAATTTTTCTTGGAAACTTGGAGGATATTACCGCATAGGAGCGAGCAGCTTGCGTTCTTGTTCCGTTTCTTTCACCTTATTTCATTCTTCCTCGTCTTTCACGTGATTGATGCATGAATCAAGTGTACTTATCCTTCTTGTATAACGTTGTAAGTTTACTCAAGCTTTGAATAAATTGCAAGAGAATTTGAAAATAATCTTGTGTGCTTGAACAACAACACACACCGGCTTAAGACTAAAAAAACTAAAATGCGAGATGGGAGATGGGAGACGGACGTGATCAGCTTTGCAAGGTTTTTTATCAAGCTTATTACCACCATCTATCTATACTTAATCTATAATCTGGAAATTGCGTGTAAAAGAAAAAGGGTTTAAGACGGAGAGATATGTGGCTACAGTATGTGAACTTATTAAATATTCCGTGTTTGATTATGATTATATTGAAAAATGAAAATTGAAATGGAGAACGTGCTTTGAACATTGTTTCCTTCCGTTCTCT
The DNA here is from genome assembly GCA_036850725.1 of Orchesella villosa. Lineage (NCBI taxonomy): Eukaryota > Metazoa > Arthropoda > Collembola > Entomobryomorpha > Orchesellidae > Orchesella > Orchesella villosa. The sequence goes on from JAANSM010004658.1 coordinate 1,047, forward strand.
GTGCAAGAACACAATTTTAAGACGGAATTAAAATGTTGTTCAGATCTTCAGATCAATCAGATTCGGGGATTTGCCAACTTTTGCATACATATACATAATTCGAGTACACACATATGTGATGCTGTTTATTTGCTTAATTTTTTTTGTGCCTTTCGTTTTTCCTCGATTTACCAGGAGTTGCAAGTGTTGCAAGAACAGTTGCGAGTGTTTTTTGTATGCAGAATAATTTATGATAGATTGAGTCTTTTGGGAGAGCTTTTGAACGGATTATTCATAAAAATTTGTAATCTAATTATGGTTTTTCAAACGGGGGAAATTGTGTCAGCAGAAGTAGTATAAGTTGCATTCCATTTACTATTAATGTAATTACAATTTAAAACATAATTTCTCAAAGTGCCCCAAAAATGATCAGAAATTAATTCCTGTTATAGGCACATTTGACTCACTACAAATTACTACTACATTTTTTTAGTTTTTTCATGGTCCGTAAAACAGTTTTTACGTTTTTTAAGAACGCAATAATATCCCTTTGTAAAGTGCAAATTGATGGGATCTTTTTTGTTTCCAGTATAAAGCAATCGCAATGAACAAGACATTTTTTTTAGCATTTTCACATACACTCTTGCATATAAAGCGAATCTTTGGCGAAAATTTAATAGCCCCTACTAATAATACCGTACCGCCATATATTTTTCCCAAAACTGGTGAAGTCATTGAGCTGAGGAGAAAATGTGGACATTAAAACTAAATCATGATCATTAGCACTGAGGAAATGGGCTGAATAAAAAAGAAGGATACTTATTTTTTCTCCCTAGAAAAAAATGAAGGTAGATGTAAAATGTGAATTGGAATCGGATCGTAGAAGCTGTGGGAGTATACTTAGCAAGTTTGGTTGAGGTGGTACTTAAATTTTATGTCCCTTTTCTACTCGTTTGTTATGCGTAATTTTTTCCGTGTAGCAATTTCGGTAATAAAGACGTATGAATGGGTTTTCCCTTGACAAAGCCAAACAAGAGAAAGTTGAGGATACAAGAAGAGGAGAGAGGAGTAAGCAAGCAATAAACAAAAGCAAGAGCAGGTAGTGAAAATTTTCCCTTGTTCGTTTTCATTACGCAGAAGAACGCATTCGCATGCTATTTAATTTTTCCCTTTCCACATCCACATTTCCACCCAAACCATTAAAAGTTGGATGTGGTTTATGAAGCATAAAACAAAATTGATATTGTTTGCTGGAGCAAAATGTAGCATAACCCAAACCAAACTAGCTCAAGCGATGATGGGACTTTGAAGGATAATGTGCACGTGGATGGATTACTTTTTTGGGAAGAGGTGGAGATGGAGGAGGGGGAGGATTTGCTTGGTTTATTACAATTGCAATTGATTTCTGGAATTACTTTCCCTTTCTTGATAGCTTTGTACTCACCTCCATATTTACCCTGTAATTTTGGAGGTCGATGTCCTCGTCACTTTTCATTTTCTCATTCGATACTGCGAAAGTGGGTGGTGAGGTGGCGAAGACGGACTCGTATGTCAAGGAAACTACTAATTATTTTATTACCTTTACCTTTTACAACAATCTGGAATGGAATGAGTGGATACGAAATAAACATAAACTAAGATATCACAATTACATGCAATGCAGATGAACTTTGAGAAGGTACAAAATAAAACAGCTTCGTACTGTTGTTAAAGTTTTTGGAAGTACTGAATATTTATTACAGACGAGTAGAATTCAGATTATTATAGATCATTTTTCTGATACAAAGATGGCAAATGAGGAATGCGGCGTGAGGGAAAAGTATGCACAAAAGTTTAAGGCTGAAATTGACCCTTATTTTCAGTTGTACACAACTTATTCTAAGCCTGGGTTGGTTAGCATCTTTTACAATGAGGATCAACGAAGCTTTCACAATTGGGGACTTGAAGTAATCAATCAAAGTTGAAGTTTACTTGCAATCTGCATTTCATAATTATCGTAACTTAATAAATTAATAAAATGTTGACTTCTAACTCACCCTAATTTTCAGGTCGGTTCAGGCCGGAAACGAGGTCGAATTCGCGAAGCCATAGATCACCAAATCAACACACCCGTGCTGGAAGTAGCAGGAAACCATGATGGTTACCGTTTACATGGTGTGTCCTCCCGATCCAAGCAAGTGCATCAATGTCAACATGCCCTATATCACAATGCTGATGAAAGATATGCATGGATATTCCAGTGTTGAGTTTACAGTACGTTTATTATCATCATCATTCATTCTTCAAACAGATAAAATCCCATAACATAACAAACTGATGACGTTCGTGTTCGTGTACATCCATAAATTTAAACTTGTGTACTTTTGCAAATGCAAACTCACCTTGTTTTTCATCCAAACCTATCAAGGTACTTGACAGTCTTGGTTTCTCCAGAAAAATTTGCGCAAAGAACTTCAAGTCAAGATGTGTGATTGGGGAGCTNCTATCAAGGTACTTGACAGTCTTGGTTTCTCCAGAAAAATTTGCGCAAAGAACTTCAAGTCAAGATGTGTGATTGGGGAGCTCAACTGCGAAATTCCAATGAGACTCAGCCCAACGTGGAATTATGTATGCTAGAAATAATGTAAAAGTGTCAATTTTTTATGCATGAGCTTTCACAATTATTTGCATAAGAATTTATATACTCAATTTCAATGATAAATGATTCGCCTGTCAAACTAAAGTACATATAATATATTTTATTGCATTTTTAACATGTAAAAGCTCATGATTTATCCACCAAGCTTATCAGTTAATTAATACCCCCACTTGTTTCAACTCCAGGCATCTGTCAATCTTGATGAAACACTTCGTAACGCTTTCGGAACCAAGCTGATGAGTGTCCAACGAATAAAAATTAATGCCAACGTTCGAGTTCGAAGAGTAAGTTAGTAATAAACCCAAAATCCCACGTCATAAACTTCGAGGGCGTGGTAAAACCCTTAAGCCTTCAAAATAAATGGTATTTTTTAATGTTCTTCCACTCCAAAAAGGTTTACTTCAGCGAAGAAATCTTTGGCTACAAACGACTCCCCCAAGAATTCCGCATAAAGCTCACCCTAACTCCTCAAGAAAAGCAAGAGATCCAAATGTACGAAGAATTCCTCTCAAATGAGCCTCGCCAAGAGCCAGAGCGTTCAACCCCTTGGTCCTTACCTAGACTCGTCCTTGCCAAACCAGACATGCAACTCCCATCCTACCGACCTTTGCGAGACAAGCCAGTAAAAAAAGTCGAAGTAATTGAGCTACCCGATGAAGTTGACGTAGATAAATACACAAATGCTCGAGGTCCATCCAAGTCCCAGCCCCAATCCACCTCGTCAAACACAGGAATGCTTCTTGATATGCTAAACAAGTCAATTCCTCCCTCAAAAATATTGCTTCCAACCCTCTCCCTAATCTACCCCGACAAGCGGAGTCAAGCTGAAGCCGATGCTATGACAAGCTGAGAAGGTCGCTGAGTACCTTAGAACGAAGAGTGGAGCAAAAGAAATAAGATTCTTTAATGGTGGTCGAGGTGGCGGTGGAGGTTGTGAAGCTGCCGATGACGGAGGAGGAGATTCCGCTTCAAAACAAGAAATGAACAGGCTTAAAAAGTGCATTGAACTTGAGCACTTCCATCCTCATCCTCCAAGTTCAGATGACGCGCCAGATGAGCAGCAGCCATTGCAGCCAATAACAGACTGGGAAAAGATGCAAGGTCAAGGACCCCACCACTGCAAATACACAACGATGGATTTGGCGCGCTATTTGAAGAAACGGGAAGCACTAGGAGATTACGACTTGTTCCGCGCAACCGTGAAAAACCCTCGGTTTCTTGAGAGCAAAGAGGAGACGCCAGTTGTAGAAGAAAATTATTATAATGACGAGCGGGAAAGTTCGGATGGGGACCCTGATGTTTATAACGGTTATCAACCTGCTCAAGCCCAAGTTGAGAGTAATCCTTGGGTCGCGCACAGAGTCAGCAATGCAAGAGCTTCGAAGACGTCGTTCGCGAGGAGAAGTACCATTTCTAAATTTACATTGCAGGACCCTTCTCGGAGGGAAGGGGGAGGAAATGGGAGTGGAGGAGATGAGGATGCCGTTACTGAAGCGGAAAGCACAGAATCTTGGATTTGGACTTGGGCGTATAATGGAGCTAGTTGGAGTCAAACGAGGGAGATTAATCAGAAGTTGCTTCAGGATGCGAGACAGTATTATGCGACGAATCATAGTCAACGGAAGTCCATTGTGGAGGCGAGGCTTCCGGGACATACTCAGGTGAGGAGACATCCACCTCAGAAACTACCGGAGGAGTATCGATTTGCCATTCCTATTTTGCCGAGGAGTATGAAAGAGGATTTGAGGGGGACAGGGGGCTATTTTGATTTGGTTTTTGATAATTCTACGCTTCCCATTGAACATTACTGACGATGAAGAAGATGAGCTTTTTATATTGAAAGGAAGAATGCTATTCTTGTAAGCGTAATGTAATACGATTTAATATAAGTTGCTGAACACTTTCTGATCTGATAATTATCCTGATTTGATTTGATTGTCAATTGTTGCATATTTTTTATATTGATTTGATTTGAGTGCTTCATTGCTCGATGCTCTCTGTTCACATTTACCTTCACGTTTTTAAGTCAATGCCATCAAACACTGTTGCACATGTGTTCCTTTTGCTTCACGCTGAGTTTCTGGGACTTGAAAGTTTTGTTGATTTTGATTTCCCATGAATAAGTGTTTGTAAGTGGGGTGCTGGCTCTGTTGCAGTCAGAGTCAGTAGGGCAGCAGACGTGAAGCGCCCTGTCAACCTGTTACTAATAATCTCGTTCTGGTTTAATCTGCTGACTAGGCTGACTGACAGAGAGGCTCAAAAGCATAATAATATTATTTGATCAGTATGTAAACTTTTTAAACTGAATGAGTTTGCTGATTAGCATGCTTCTGCTATATTCAATATTGCTATACATTATCGTCACACTTCGTATCATCATATCATCTCATCATCATCATCCTACTTATGAATGCATTGTACGTTTTTCATATCAAGCTTAATGCACATCTCAAATCACCTCATTTTCTCCTATTGTCATTTTTATATCCGACCAGAATATTATGCTCATCAAGTTTGGGATGTGTGTTGCAATTCTTACAAGTGTACAAGGTGCAATTAAACTCGAGGTGAGAGGATCAAATGTTTTATTAATTCTGATCATCTTATGTTCTTCAACTTTTAGTTTTGTTGCGGGTGTGGATGCGCTAAGATAAAATATAATTGGATAAAAGTATACCTTTCTTTTAATAAAGCTTGTACTTGCTAGCTTGCTGTTCCAAAAAATAAATATTGATAAGCTGTATCCCTCCTGACGTTGAAGTTTGTCAAAATTATTATCATTTGTGATACCTCCCTCAGTTATCAGTTTGCCACTACATTCTTGCAAACAATGAGAATTTTCCCACAAGTGCCTTGCCACTTGATACAGTCCTTTAATCTCATGTAGCAAATCAAGGTAAACATCATTATTGAGATAATAAAATTTTTGTAACGCAAAACAGAAACTTTTCTCATCCCTTGGATTTCTTTCTGGATTTGATGTGGCCTAGACTGGACTTGGTCTCACGGTCTCAAGCTCAAACTTTCTTGAGAAACTGTTTCTAAACAAGTTCTCAATCTCTTCCCAGTTTCTCAGAAAGTTGTAGTTGTAGTGTGTGGTATTGGTATTTGGTTCCATCTGGTCCAATTCTCATCACATTATGGAGGAGCTCAAAACCTCCGGAAGGAACAGGCTTTGTGAACGAAGACTTCACAGATAACTTCAAATGGCCGGAGTACATTGTGTTCTGTGCGGTGCTAGTGGCTTCATTAGGGATTGGAGTTTTTTACGGGTGTTTCGGCTCCAAAAACAAGTCCAATGAGGAATTTCTCATGGCTGGACGTTCCATGTCTATAACACCTGTCACGCTCTCCTTAGTTTGCAGGTAGGAAAAAGAGAAGGAGTAGTAGCATATATTCATAAATTAAATACGCTACACATAACATGACATGACGATGCCACAAAACAAGTGAAAACTGAACTTACAACTCACTTCCTTTTTGTTTTCTTCCCCACACAGCTTTGTTTCAGCCGTTACCCTTTTAGGTACATGAAAATGCAACATAATACATTTGGAATTATATCGGGAATGTGTGTGTGGTGCCAAGTGGGATGATGATGCACTAACGCAAATTAGAATTTTTATAGGCAATCCCGTTGAAGTTTACTATTATGGACAACAATACACCGTTATTGCTGTTGCCTTCATTCCTATGACCTTGGCCCTAATGTATTGGTATGTTCCAGTCTTTTTCGATCTGCAACTGACGTCCGCATATGAGGTTTGTACTAAAATAAGCAAGTCCACTCCAGACAAATAAGTAGATTATTATGATGGTGATGGTGACTGAGGCTGGTGCATGCTGTTGCTAGTATTTGTTGCGCTGAAATTATGCTATAAATTAAGCCATAATTTTGGCTCCGTCAGATATAACTCTTGTCTTTATTTTATGATAGTACTTTGAATGGAGGTATAGCCGATTGGTGAGGACTATGTGCTCCATTTTCTCCATTATTCATTTGGTAAGAGTAAAAGTTGAGAGCTTTTGTTGTTTCAAATTATGAATATTGTTTAAAAATGGGAGGGGAAGGTAATCAAAATCGTAATGAAATGTAATTGTTTGTATGTTGTAGACATTTTATATGCCTATAACAGTTTTGGGCCCTTCCCTGGCTATTGATCAAGGTGAGGTTGGAGTTGGAGGTGGAGTAGGCATGAATTCTAATGATAGAGCTTGAGATGAAATCATGAAACAATGCTACATTATAATGAAATGATAAATGATTCTTTGAAAATAATTTATTCTTGGTTTGTGTCGATTTGAAGTTGCTGGCTTCAGATATGAGATTTCTGCTGCAGCCATTTTCTTGGTTTGCATTGCATATTCGTCATTGGTGAGTGTTCAACTATTTTGTAATCACAATCACACTTCAATCATGATGAATTGTTTGACTGTGGCTGATGTAATATTGAGATGTATTTAATTGAATAACTTCAGGGTGGCTTGAAAGCTGTATTGTGGACCGATGCACTTCAAGCAGTTGTCATGCTCGTGGCACTAGGAGCAGTGTCAATATGTGGAATAATTGAAGTAGGTGGCTTTGCTTTTGCTTGGCAAAAGTCGGAGGAAACTGGACGAACGGAATTTTTCAAGTAGCCCCATAAAAGCTTCTATTACTATCAAAATGGGATGAAAAAATTGTTGAGGATAGGTTTATGGCTTATTTCATGAGAATATCTTAATATTATTTTATGCCACTAGCTTTGATCCAGATCCACGAACCCGTCATACTTTTTGGACAGCCACTTTGGGTGGTTACTTCTTGTGGCTCCCACTCTTCGGAGCGACTCAAGCCCAAATCCAGCGTTACAATTCTGTCCCAACTTTACGCCAATCTAGGCAGTAATGTCCCATTGAATCTTTATTTTAACCTGAATATTATTATGCATTAAAAAATTGGATTGAAAGGTAATCCACATTTCTTTAAATTGAGATAGTTTCTTAAAATAAACTTTTCATTAGATGCTTGCTCTTCAACATGTTCGGAATGATTGGGGTCATCATTCTTTGCTCCTTCTTGGGAATGTTGATCTACGCCAAATACTGGGACTGCAATCCAATGGACTCTAAGGCAAGTTGAGAATAGCGTAAAATGAGGATAAGACTTAAAACGAAGTAAATTAAAACCGTCATAATTATTCAGCGACTCCATTTTTCATGTGCTTAGGCTGTGACCTCGGCAGATCAGTTGCTTCCATTATTCGTTGCTGATGCATTAAGGGACTATCCAGTTATCCCTGGACTTTTAGTTGCCGGTATTACTTGTGGCAGTTTAAGGTATCTTACTCCAGACTAGTCTCACCCTCACCTCCCTTTCATTTCATTTGACTAAAGCGAAAATGTTAAACACAATTGAAATGATCAATATCACACCTGCTTTCCTTCATCTTCTCATTTAGTACTGTATCCAGCGCCCTCAACTCTTTGACAGCCATTCTCACTGAGGATTACGTGAAGCACTACCGTCCAGAGTGGTCAGATGAAATGTTAGGAAATAGTCTCCAAAGGTCTTTCAACAGTAGCAGGGTTACTAGCATTTGGCTTGGTGTTCATTGTGAAATTAGTTAACGAGTCAGTGAACCTTTCTCCAGTAAGCTTAACATTATATTTTCCATCCCTGGTCCCTGGTCGATCTAACTATATATTAACAACCACTATATGAAGTATAAAATTATTACGGGCGTTGAAAAATGTTTTATGCAAAAACTTGATTTTGACTAGTTTTCTACTTTGATTCATGGCTCGCTTTTGGGCCCAATTCTGGGCGCTTTCTCCCTCGGAATGTTTCTTCCGTGGACAAATAACTTGGTAATTAACTATTAATTAAACTTGCTATTCCTTAGTTAAATAATATTTCTGTTTTGAATGTTCTTTAACCTAATTTCTTCGGTTGTAGGGAGTCTTCCTAGGAATGTTAGTCTCAATCGCCATATCAGCCTTCGTCGGAATCGGAAACATAATAGCAGGTCGAGAAGACAAGCTTCCAGACCAGAGATTAGAATTAAGTACAGATGGTTGTAAACTATATAACCTCACAACGTCAATACCCTCATCATCCACATCAGCATCAATGATACTTGATGGTGCCGACGGTGGCTTATCCTATGACGCATACCACAGCCTTTCCAGTGACGATTTCCTAGGCGCTAGCCACATGTCAAGAGTAAACGATGATTGGAAAGATATCGCCAAAGACGACTCGTTTGCCATGAAAATCTGGTCCATTTCTTATATCTGGCAACCAGGCATTGGATGTGTTACAACCCTCATATTTGGAACATTATTTAGCTACATTATAATTGCAATGAATAAACATCCAAAAGAAAAAGTACACCAAAAACTTCTTAGCCAGCCATGGCTAAGATTTTGGGAGAGAATATTCAGCCAAGAAAAGATGAGCGAGTGGGTTGATTACACAGAGGAGGAAACGTTTAGGGCGAAAACGACGAAGACGCAAGTCTCAGATCTGAAGATTGTTGAAGGTGGGGACATTGACTTGAAGACTTATGCGTATGGTACCATTCCAAAGGTGAAATTGGTAAGTTAAAAATTGCCTGAACAATTTTAAAAAACCGTAAGATTCTTTAAACATGAAAAAATTTACATTATTGATTACTTTTTATAGGAAAGTGAACCCCCAATTAAACTACCCATGCCAAATGGCTCATAAAAACAAAAATTAAATGTATATACAAAACTTTATACTCCATAGTATATTTCGTCAAGTGCGTTTATTTTATTTACTGTAAACGATTCAGCCAAACAATAAATTGTATTTAGTATATTGATACCGTATAAAAACACCTATGAAATAAAACTGTTCACAAATAACAAAGCCAGGAAAATTGGAAAATCCATCAACAATTCAACACTATATTTTTAACTACTTACAAACTAAACTATATAGTCTATTCATGAACCTTTCCCTTTGCCTTTCTTTCTTACAAAGTTACAAACTAGTCTCTTTCTTTTTGTTCTTTAAATGATTATGATTGAAAACGTAACAAATGCAAACTCAAAAACCAAAAATCAATTTCAACTTTCTCTCAACAAGGAATGAACTTAAAATTAGGAAACACGAGTAGAATAGCAGCAACATCAAGTAACAAAAAATCATAAGCATAATAATAAATCACAAACTGTTAATTTTTTCACGATGAACGATACCTACAACGCTACAACCTACTGATAATAATTCTATATACAAAAAAAAGTTTTTACTCTTATTCTGTATAAATGCCAGGTGTATTTCTCCGTAATTAAGTAATAACTGAGGTGGTTATTTGGTTCGTAATGTAAAATTAGAAGCAAGAGCAGCGACAACTCAATTAAAA
>JAANSM010004659.1:0-11039 GCA_036850725.1 Orchesella villosa
GAGTGAGATGTTCGGTGCAAGTGCAGGGCACAGAGATGTTTACTTTCTTTCTATAACCAAACGCACATGCAAGCAAGTAACGTGAACCATATCATCATCATGTATGCTACGAATTTCATTTCCGTTTGCATAAATCACCGGAATACTTATACTTAGAAAAAGTATAAATAAATGCATAAATAAGTAAACAGTGATTACAGCCCTAAAATCTTGAATTGAATTCGTACGTTCATGCTACACGATTTAGACACTTGGTATGCATTTGAAAACGATAAAAATGTTAATTTATTTCTTTGATTTAATGCTATTCATATCACAGATTCACAGGCTAGTTTAAATTACTTACCAATTTTAGTAAATTTGGCCATACCGAGTTACATTAATATCATACATTGTTATTGCTCCATCTGCATTGGCGATACCTCGGTGAAAATTTGTACTGGAATCTTTCAGTTGAGCAACCGTTTCCGACATTTCTTCCAAGAAGGTGGGATCTGCGTTTATAAGATCTGGAGTATTTGGATACATGTCATCTCCTTTTTAAATAAAACAACAATTCAGTAGTCAGACATTTGTATTTTACTGAGGTAATTTATCATCAGAATCTCAAGAATTTGTATGCAACAACAGTGAGGTGACAAACCTGGTAGAAGGAACAAAGTTCCATCCTTGGCTTTTCGTAAAACTACAAAATATCTTTCGAGGCCCAATTTCTTACGAAGTTTTAGCCTATGCTGAAGTTCCTTCATTGTCTTGAGTTGCTTCAACCGAACCATTTCATAAATTTGAGGTGGGGATAACTGGACGTGTCCCTTAAAGTGATCTGAGAGTATTGAAGGCGGAGACGCCCACTAAAATGATACATGTGTTGAATAAATTATTAAATGATACCCACTAAAATGATAAAAATTACTTCATAATCATGATAATATGCATCAGAAAATGAACCGTTTACTCAGTATGTACCTGAGCTTTCACCGCTTCATTTCCATCCACAAGAACATGGACCAGTTTAGGAAGAACAATCATGTATTTGAGGTGGGGATAACTGGACGTGTCCCTTAAAGTGATCTGAGAGTATTGAAGGCGGAGACGCCCACTAAATGATACATTTGTTCATTAAATGATTAAAATTACTTCACAATCATGATTATATGCATCAGAAAATGAACCTTTACTCAGTATGTACCTGAGCTTTCACCGCTTCATTTCCATCCACAAGAACGTGGACCAGTTTTGGAAGAACAATCATGTAAAACATTGTATCAAATCTGGACTTCGGTTTAAAATTTGCTGGTGTCAACCAGTTGTTCCAATCGTGTAATGCTTCAATATCTGGAACACAATCGAGCTGTTTGCATAGTTCCAAAAAGTCTTCTGCATTTTTTCTCACTCTTTTTTGCCAAGCCTGCTTTTCCTTTTTATCTTCCAACTGCTGAAATTCATAATATAGTATTCCTTCCATTTCTCTGACGGGGTCTATCTTTCTTGGCTTACATATGAGAATACCAGCTTCCTCAAACGTTTCCCGAATTGCGGTGATTCTAAGAGACACTTCCTTTGGTATAGGTTGTAGCTCATTGTTGTTACATTCGTATATGGCAGGAACCTTGGCTCCTTCATTAAGAAATTGAGTTTGAAGAATGTCCATGTTCAGTACATCCTTGAACATTTCAATCCATTTGGGGTGACAGTCAACTGGACTTGCATTTCCTCCAGGGAAGACTAGACTACCAGGCAGAACGCGATGTGTTCGCGAGCGCTCCACCATCTGCAAATTTGAATGAAATGACTTTGGTGAAAGTGGAAATGCAAAACCAAAACTTAACTTCTAAATGCATGAAAACACATTAGATTCACATACCAGATATCCCAAGGAATATGGCTCGCTATTGTTCATTGGTGCAACAATCATTAATGATGCTGCGTCATTCCATGCCTTTTGCCGAACGGTTGAAGCCCCACTAGCCACTTCATTTTGGTGAGCTAAAGTTTGCAGACTTACACAAATACGAAAACTTCTAGACGGTATTATTAGACAGGATGATGCACGGATTACTTTTGGACTAAAACCTAGTAACTTGCTGAAGATCATTTTGTAACTGATTAGTAATTAAGAATAAAATTATTATGATTCCTCTCCTTCATGAAGGAACTTTTGTATACCATAATGTGCAAAGTGCAACAGGCAGTTCACAACAAACCCAACATATGATCTTGTTCTGGTCTCTGGTCCTCTCAAAGAAATAAGATGAAAAAGGAAGACCACATTCTACATTGGTGAATGAATGTATGCATGTGTGCGTGTGAATGCAACCAAGGCTGAGGCTTGAAGATAAGCATTATAATATAAAAATATCATCGAAATGAAATCCTTTACAAATGCTCACACACATATCATATAAGGTATTTCAGGAATATGATTAATATTATGATATGACAATTTCACAACGTAAAATTAAAATTAAAACCCTTACCCTCTAGTAATGTTGTCAATTGTTTGTTTTATTATCTTAACTTAAAAATGTTTTTTCTTCCTTCATACTCCATTGTATCATTGTATCTCATATTATTTACTAAATTCATTGTACGTTGATTACTTAAAGTTCACATACGGGTTTAAAGTAGCATGTTTTGCATACAAAAAGTTTAAATTCAAAGATTGATTAGCAAACGTGTTATACATTAAAATTTGAGAAACGCATCTAAACCAGATATTCTCAGTGCTCATACGAAAGATATCATGCTCTTGCTTCCACTTCTGCATTATACTTTAGAAGAGCTGCACATTAGCTTCACGAAGATACTTGGTTAAAAAATTTTGTGCATCCGGATTCATACTTGCAGTTAATGGAATTAACCTTCCGGGAACCGCCACACTTAGTTTCGACAAACTCTGAGCCAAGTAAATCTTTGCGTTTGGGACGGTATCTAGAAACATAAAATAAAGGAAAATGAAAATGTCACTTTCGTCATTCTGACTACATTAATTCTTTTTATGTCAAGTTCATTCATTCAAACCTTTCAAAGGATCCATTTCTGGTTTATTAGCAAAGTTCAGTCTTGAGTACGCGGTTTGGTAGCCGGGAGTGTCTTCGATTTCCACAAAATGTTCGTTTTCTGGAACGCTATCATCTTCAGGCAATTCAAATAGCTTGATCAGAGCGGTTAACAAAGGTTCCCTGGTTTAACGTATAATTAAAAATTAAAATAACATTGATGGATTTTAAATAGCAAGAAACAAACTGTAGCACAAAAAATTACCAGTAGATTGTGTATTCTCCATTCAGCATAACTTCTGGTACGTCACACAATAATTTGGTGATTCCAACAGCACAAATTTTCCTTTCTATTGTTCCAGAAACTTTCTGAACCTCCGCAATAAACAAGCGATCTAATACTTTCGTCATAAACTTATTTTCAATTCCATCAATTAAAGAGACGAAAGCTGAAGCTCCATATCGGTTGATGAAGACGCTGAAATAAACGAGGAGACACTTGACGAATTTTGTTGTCTTTGAGGAAGTTATCCTTTGAAAGAGGAGAAGGAAAATGGGTTTCAAAAACTGCTGCATCACTTCAGGAGGCATATTTTCAACAAGACTTTGAACGAGGTAGAATCCTTCATGATCATTACACTTAGAAGCAATTAGCTTCTGGAAAACTCCCAATAGCGCATTCTAGAGAATGTTGGAACGAGAAGATTAGATTTAGTACACTAACTGTGATTATCGATTACTTATATCCAATATTGTTATTTAATTAATATAAATCCGGATATAATCGTAAAATAATTCGCTTACAATTTTATCACTGGCTGCAACTTGTTGGGGTCCTTTACTGATGTATGCTTGCAACAGCTGGACAAGAGGATGAATGTTCGCTGGTCTCTCCCAAAGCACAGGAACCAAAAGGCAAGGAAACAAAGTCATGTATGGATCAGGGATTGAGTTGGTGTGAAAGTCCAATAGAAGTGAGAGAATTTGGAACATGTACGGTATAAATTCTATAAATTAAGAAAATGAGCAAATCACACAAAGGTTAGACAGCATTGATGAAGTAAACCCAAATTAATACTGCCACTCTTTGATGCATAAAAAATGATTTCATACCAATGACATCTTGCTGCAAAACCACCTGTATGATTGGAAACAATGAAGCCTCGAACTGCGCCACAAACTGAGGATTCTTCGAGCACATAATTCGAATACAGAGTGACAAACTTTCAAACAGGTAATGGTTGAAATGAGGTTTAGATGGATTACGCGTAACCATCATTAATATTTCCACGAGTTTAGGAAGAACATGCGGCATAATTGGAATTACTGCTTCTTGTAGAGTTGAAAGAGACCGCATAATTGCTAAAAAAATCCAATAAATAACAAGTTAAATAAAGTCATTCACTGCACGTAACGTACCACGTACCATTGGAATGTTATAGAAAATCCATACCTTTCATTACGTATTCATTTTCTTTAGAGGATGGTTTTTCTAAAGCTGCAAACAAGCTGGCAATTAGTTCTTGAGCCAAACCACTGATGTCTGCGGACTTGATCCTGAATTTAAAAAACATTTTTGCGTTAGATTGATCCTACAAATAAATATTAACCTTACTTTTCAATGTCAAAATTACAATAAAATCGTAAAACTTACAACGCCGTGTTGTCGGTATTCTTTAGAATCAAAATCTTGTCGATGCAGTTAGCTGCATACGTATGAACCACGGCACTATCTGCTCTTAAGAATCGAATTAGGTTTGGAAACCCTTCCTTAACAGTATACTGAGGTAATTGATTCCTAAATATCATTAAGTATTTGATAGCATCTGCCTTGAGAACTGGCAACTCATTGACTGAAAATTACAACGATATTTATATCAGAAATCATATAAACAAACAACATTCACAGATTAAAAGAATCAAACGTGTGAAGTGAAGTAATTCATGTCTCAATTAAAAATATTACCGTTAGGTGCCTGTAAATCCGGAAGAATATAGGTAGTATAAAAGTCCACAATGTTCACAAGTTGATTAGTTTGTGTAATTCCGTGACGCTGAGTTTGCCCTTTGGCAGCAAGAGATGTTACCAAATATATGGCAGCATCCTTACTTTTCCAACCACCACTAGGGTTTTGGTTATATTGAGTCAACATAGCCTGAAAGTAATTAAAATTAGGCATTTTAGTTTGTAAAAAATTGATTAATAATTCAGAGTATATTTAAATCTGCTAACCGTAATGTATTGACCGAAAACTTCGGTAATTTGAGGTTCGAAGTAACGTGATAACGCCTTCACTAAATCACACGCAGCTCGACGGCGAGTATCAACATCTGATCCTTCTATATCGCGACGAATGTATTCTTCCGGATTATCCTCAAACAGCTCTTCATCAGATTCTAAATCATAAAAAATAATCATGAAGAATTTTTAAAATATAAGCAATTTAATTAAAGTATAGAAACATACATGTGCACTAGATGTATGTATATTGTATATATAGGTAGTATGAAATATGAAGACTACATTATTCTCTTATATTTATTAATAACAATAATAAATACCTCTGAATTCCATATTCGGAATTATAACTTTCTGACATATGCTACTGAGAGTACTTGGATCTGCAAATAATTGTTTATGTTGCTGCTTTTCCGCAACCAAAGCTAAGAACTGGATTGCATTGCTGACGAGCTAAAAACAACATTGAGAACATCATTTGTTAATTCTTTAACCACGTTCATGATAAGAAACAACATTCACATTTGAAACAAACACATCCTAACTTACCAAATCATACTTCGACTGATTTCCTGTAGAGGTAAGAAGATTCCATACTGCTGTTACAAACTGCGGTAGCATTTCTTGAAATTCCTCGTCGTACTTTTGGGCGTACATTCCTATATTATCGCAGATTTGAGATCGAATTTGCTCCAAGAGCCCAGCATCTTCATCGTCCTGTACAAATAAACCAAATATGCATAAGCCTGATCGTATCCCACAAGAAGGACATCTGGGCATCATTAGATAGTATTAAAGTTCATAAAACGTCCATACCCCAGTTTTCAAAAGTGGATTGTCAGTAATCAACAAAGTGTGAAAATTAGACATCCAAACAGCCATATTATCCTCGAAGTACTCTGGAATATCTTGAGCATTCAATGAGTTAAATATCTTAGCAATCATCAGCAGGGAACTATAAATTACTTTGATGGCATCCTTATTTGTAGCATGCTGTGAGGCTAATTCCATCAATTTCTGTAAAAATAAATGATATCCTCATTAAACAAAGTTAAAGGCGATGATTATGATGTCAAATTCGAATATTTAAGAGCAAACTGGACAAAGAAATAAATCGAAACATTTAATTTCTAATCATAATATGTAAATAAATACCAGAAACAATGCTGTCAACGGCGCTGCAAAGTTATCCAACACAAACTTGATTTCTCTCCAAAGATCTTCTGATTTTAATTCAAAACGGTATCGTTTGAAAAGAGAATGAGCCGTTTGAAGAACGCCGTTTATAATGTGGAAGTCATCTACAAAAAAAAATAAGATAATTAAGTTAAAAATACATTATAACAATATTCTGTAGTCATTTTTTGCAAAGACTATACAACCAGTTGTATAGTCTTTGCATTTTTTGGTATTGAGACTCATTGTTTTTGTTTTCATATAAGGTTCTATAGTTTAATGTGACTTTGTTATTTAGAAAATACTATTGAATGTCCTTACCACAATTGAACTTCTCTATCAGCTCCTTCAACAGATCTGGCCACAGCTTTGGAAAATCTTCCCTACCAATCACGGAAACAGCATCGCTTAATTGTCTCTGAATATTTTATTGTCTCTGAATATTTTCAGGAGACTTCAGCATAAGATTTACAATCGAAGATTTGATTGCTTGCCGATCCGCTGTATCAATTTTATTGACATCGTCAATCTAGTAAATGTCATCGGGAAAGTGAATTTAAATGTGTGACCTGTGACAATTAACAAGGGGTACCCTTTTGATTATTTGATTTAAACTTACAATCTTCCAATTCCTTTTGACGTAGTTTTTAAAAACGATGGATCCTGCCACTCTTATAGTGACATCAACACTAACGTTGTCCACCAAACTCAGTAACAGTAAAGGATAATTCTTGTTAACTTCCACAGACTCAAGATACTTCTCCGCTATAAAAAATTACAAAACAAACCAATTCAATAATCAATTATTAATGATTTCGCCAACAACCAATCAAAACAATTGGTAATTAAATGTCAACATGAATTCGCATTCAGAATTCAGAGAATGAATCAAATAATAAAATCGCACCTGGCTTTCTAATATTAGGATCAGGACTCAACGTCTGTTGCAAGTATGAGCCCAACGCTTGTAAGTTAACCTCGTTGATTTCCATTTCAGCTGCTCAAACAATGTCAACTTCGATCCGGTTAAAATTGGTGATCTACAAATCGAATCATAACACAGAATGAGTATCAATTTTTTAGTAAGTTTACACTCTGTTACTTTACTGTAATCTTCTTACCCCGTAGATGTAATTTGTAAGTGTTATATTTTCGTCTTCGGGCCAACTTTCAGGACTTTTCAGTTTTAGAAATGTGAAAAATTCTTCCTTCAAACTTTGTTATCAATTAATCGAATACCATTAGAAGATCCAAGATTCCCGTGTGGTTTAGTTTTGGATATTGTCAACTTTAAAATAATTATGTTTAAGGGCCGATAAGCCGTTATTCCTTTGAAAATCAGTCTAGCCTTTTCTCTCGACTGTAATGTAAGCTACTCCTCCATTAACATACCAGCAAACAAATACAAACTACCAGGTTCACCGGAGATGCATGAAGATATCACTTTTAACATTGATGGAAGGTTGTAGTTAGACAGATCAGATAGTAAAACAAAACATGAATCGGAGTATACTGACTAAGAATTTCCAGCAATAAAAAAGTCAACGTACAAATTCTTATTCACTTTATGCCGAACGTTGCTTCAAATGAGTTTTTATATACACAACAAAGGTATCTATTTGTTGAACGAAGTAAGGTATGAATGAAGGATCTATACATAAGCAAGCCATAAAACACAAAACTGTGTGATGGAAGTGGATACTTTTTTATGGATACGACAAATACATAAAACAACGTAAAATGTGCGTAAAAGTTGGTCTACTTCTTTCCGTGCGGTCTTTTTCTCTAGCCTCTTGAAAGACTATTTCCCGCTTGATTCTCTGGCTCATGTCCTTACAAAAACATGTGTATTCAATCTGCAATATCGGATGAATTCTAAAGGATATTTTATGGAAAATGGGGCACATTGAGAAGATCTTGTTATTTGTCCCAAACAAACTGAGAAGCAGAAAGGATAAAGTTTATCCGATAAACTCAACTCAGATGTTGTATTTGTGTGCAGTCCGGTGTCGATATAAAAACAAAAAAATGCACTTTTATATCTGCTTTTCTACTGTCTAATAAAAACAATCAACAAATTGTGAGTTCATCTCTAGAAGCGTCAAGCGTAGATTAGAAAATTATTGCCGATAAGTGATAAGAAAGAACAGAATCGGTGAGGTGGTGGTTGGTAGCTGGCTTTGCGTTCCATGTTAAAATGTGCGTATAGTTCCAAAGGTTGAAGGTGAAAGGGAAAGGGTTGGTCTAGTTCGGAGTTCTGTTCTTGACCTGTCACAGTAGTTGACGATTTAAACTTAACATTGTCGTCCGTATCCACCTCTTAAGAATGTCTATGAAAAGTGGGTCCGATTGGGCGCTTGCACTTCTTCGCACATTGCCTCGAGTGGGCTTGATGAATCTTCCCAGGGAACCATATCGCAAGGTTAGACACAGTTTTACCTTTACTATGTCAGTGTAATTATATTGTTTTTAAATAATAAACCTACTTTCTCCTTTTATCGTCTCATTATTCAAGCTATCTTTGATCTTATGCTGTGCTAATGAATCTTTTCATTTATATAAATGTATAGCACCCACGTACAGGACGTGGCCAGCATGGGGGAAAATTACATGGAGGACCGCAGAACGGATCTTATCAGCGTATGAGCTACCCAAGGCTAGGCTGGGAACCAAGAAAGGTGCCGTGGTACGTTAGGGTACCAATGGAGAACTACTACAAAGATCATCAGTAAGTTTCCAAAAACCTGACGATTCCTTTTATTTCTAAGTCGTATCGTATTTCGTTACCTAAAATCTTGACGTAGTATATGACTATTTGACTATATGAGTTGAACAACAAAATTGTATATTTTGCTGTTTGCAGTTTAAAACGACAGTATCCACCCCTCAGTCTTGGAACCTTGCAGTTATTGATTGACACCAATAGGATAAGTACTGATGAGCCAATTGATTTAACAGCAATTTGTAATACTAAGTTACATGAAGTTCGTCCTCAAGAGAGACACTACGGCTTCCATTTAACGGTTGATGTGAGTGCACAATTTCGGAAAGTTGAATTAGGAGTTTGGTGGTATATTACTTGATTACTGAGCTTGTCGTGGTATACATAATAGTTTGTTGAAAATTCATATTATGATTTTTAGGGCATTGATACATTCAAAGCGAAAGTTAATATTGAGGTTCAATGGACATCGGAGGCTGTTATTGCTGCGGTGGAGAAAAACGGTGGCACAATCACAACATCCTATTATGATCTTCACAGCATTTATGCAGCCAAAGACCCCATTGCGTGGTTCCGAACGGGTAAACCTATTCCAAAGCGAATGATTCCTCCTGAAGATGCAATCGAATTCTACACTAACCCAAAAATGCGTGGTTATCTTGCGGATCCAGAGAAAGTTGCGGAAGAACGACTTGTACTTGCTCAGAAATATGGTTATGAATTACCTAAAATTGAAGAAGACCCACAACGAGACTTACTTCTGAAACGCAAGGACCCTCGACAAATATTTTATGGTCTTGAGCCAGGTTGGGTAGTCAACTTAAGGGATAAGTGTATTCTCAAGCCAAAGGATGAGACATTGCTTCAATATTATAGCAATTAAATATCGGTTTATTAATGTTGTCATATTTAACTGACGTAATGGTAAAAGCCATTCTTAGATTTCTTGTCAAGTTAGTCATATCACGCAAGACAAGATAATATATGTGAATGATTAATTACCTAGAATGTGCTAGTGTAACTAAATGATCATCAGAACATTAAATGTAGTTGTTTACTATTCTACTTACATTAAACGTTAAAGTTGGGAAACAAATATTATTTTCATATGAATTGTAAAAATAGGATTTTAAGGAAATCATATTTGATAAGAAGAAAGATTCGGAAATCATAAGACAAGGTTAGCCTAGAATGAACATGACTCATGACTATGACAAGACTACAGTCAGCAGCTCGTTCAGTTCAGACTAAAACAATTAAATTACGGTCCGCATTAACTAAGGGAAGACAATCTTATGATGTAAGTCAGCAATAGTGCAGTGGAACTTCAGAGAAATTATACTAGAGAATGGAACCATTAGCCGTTCATTCGCAGGGCAGGTCAGGGGTCAGACTACGTGAATTCATACGTGGTCGTTTCGTAAATGTTCCATAGGCTTCTCATTTCCGGTTCCGGGTGTTTCCTGAAGGAGAAAATCTCCATTTTTCGCATTACCCCTGACAAGTACCTAATTACGAGAGTACCTCCGCCGAATATGTTGACTGATGTATGCAGTAATGCATTGCCTGTGATCCTATTTTGGTAAAAAAAGTCCGACTTACTTATATATTAATTTAATTTCTGTGCTGTTGACTGTTGCCAAAATCATATCATGCTAAGAGTTGAGAGTCGAGTCAATGACGAAACATGCTCGGGCACTGTAGGCGACTGAAATTTTTACAATACAAATTCGATCAAACAAAGAGATTTTGTTCAGCAACGTCATCATACAAAGAAACAAAAATACGTGTCCTGGACCACGATATAAATTACATAGAAACTTTAGGGTCCCTTGAGGATGCCCATCCAATCTTTTTTGTCCCTGGTGCTTTTGGTGAGACAGCCCTTCACCCTTAGATAACA
>JAANSM010004660.1:0-11039 GCA_036850725.1 Orchesella villosa
ACCAATTAACTAATTTAAAGCAATCAAAAAATGCTGCCATCAATATTCATTCCTTCTTGAGCTGCTGAGAGGAAGAAAATCGTTAGTGTTCTCTTTTGTTCAGTGTTCAGACTTCAGACATAGGATATGATACGCTATGGAATATGTATTCTAGGCGCTACTCTGTTCTTTAAAGGCTAAGAACAGGGTCGAACGTTGAAAGCGTGTATTTTTATGGTACGTATAATGATGGCGATGATGACCACTCCAGATTTTATCCATTTATATCTATAACATAAAAAACTAAGACTTAAATGTGTAGACTGAAGAAATAGGAACTATACTGCTATGATATAGACTTGCTGAGTACACTCTGAAATACTTACTTAGAAAACAGCGTTATATGACGTGTGCTGAAATTACGAGCCATGTCTTTTGCCTCTTGAGTTGTTATTCCACTTTTCAAGCCTGAGAAATCGCTTTCAACTTTCCTCGAATACATTTTTATGTTTTATCTAACATTGTATCTGCACTGCAGCCCCCGCTATAATGTCAGATATCTGATATTTATTAAATGCCTCCTGAAAAGCTTAATCAAGCGTTTCCTGTATGTTCCATCTCCAGCAACTATCTATCTGCCTTAATGTTCTTCGCAGTGACACGACATTCAGCATCGCATCTCATTGTTCTTCACAAAGTTGGATACTTTTTTGCTTTTTTGTGTAGTGTGTGCTGTACACACTCGTAATTTCATAGATCACTTGATGCGATGGGTTATTGTTGGAGATAGAAAGTTGGTTGGAGATTTGAGGCGGTCATCAAATATGAATCATTTTACGTTATATAAGTTGTTGGAGAAGGGTACAGAGTACAAAGATACTACAGTGTTTAGAACGTGTGTCCATTCAATCACAAGAACACTGAAAAGATGTCCAAATAATAACCTTTTAAATTTATACATTTTTTTGTTTTTGGAGAGGAATCTGGGCTTTTTAGTAGTAGTGTTTTTCCGCGCGTCAGAGTTCTTTCTTCTAAATTGGGATTATGGGTCCAACGAAAAACTGTGAATTATTAGCCTCCAAATCATCAAAATCGAATGGGAAAGAATACAAAGGAACTTTTCAATTTGAGCGATTTATTGTCAATTAGGCAAACATAAATCTGATATTAAATGTCTAGCGCATTGTTGGAACGTGTGCTGTGCTACTTTACTTCTGATTAGGAAGAGACCTAGACCCAGACCCACAATGCGTACACAATCATTGGAAAGATAAAAATGGATTTTATATGATATTTTGGGGCGTTTTGATGTGACCCAATTGATTTTTAAAAGAGGATGTTTTGTTAGAAAAATAGAGCCACTTGAACATAAAAAAGTAGGTTGATTTACGGGATGACAACGCACAATGTAAATCGGTATATTTTCTAGTAGAGCTGCAATGTTATCGCTGTTGACCGCATTTTTAGGGAAAATAGTTCCTCTTGTGACATTTATGGGTATCGCGAGTTCCTGTTTTATGAAATATCTTGTAGCATCAATAATACATAAAAAATGCTCCATTTTGGATCTCACAGAACTTTAACTTTGCTTGCTTTAGCTCTTACATGCAAACTCTTGAAGCTTGATTTTTCTCACGCAAAACAAAGGGTTAAAAATGTCGATTTATCATGAAGCAAAATCATTGTTTAAATTCTGTAGCCTGCTTGATTCTTATTTGAGCAGCACTATATTGCTATTGTCTGAAAAAAAAATCCGATCAGTCTTTGTCAAAAATTGCCACTCTGCCACCACCACACACAATACAGTAATAAAAAAGTGTGCAAGACTTCATTCAAAGATTTAAAAAATGAGTTTGAAGAAACAAGTGACAAAATGACACTTCACATTTTTATAAGTTTACATTGCTAATGGATGATCTCGAAACGATTATAAATGAAGTGAGATAAAGGGGTTAATATGCTGTTGATGATGAGTGTAATCACTCTTTTCATGTCAGTCAAGTGGCCATCGACATATGCTTTTTATCACCCTGTTCTATAATTCCCCCAGAAAATCTTTGCCTCGTATCTTTTCTGTTCCAATGTGGTTTCCCAGTTTTGGCATCATTTGGTTGATTTGGCTGTGTGAAAAACGTAGGTTAGAAAAGCAAAAGCATTTTGCTGGTCCTTTTCCTCTTACGTCACAAACAATAAGGTTTTTGGTAATAAGGAGCAAGAGCAAGTGTCAATGGTGTGGTAAAAAGGGTTTATCCAACACACAAAAGACGAGTGGTGGTGGGCATCACCATCATTATTGTGATTAACAGCGTGATAAATATGATTCATACTGTTATCAATGAGGAGGGCTAGAGCAAACATAAAAAGACAACATATTATTGACTGACAGGATAATAAAAGGGTACATTTTATTCACACAGTCCAGAAGATCCGAAAGTCGGTGAGCGGTCGGTCGATGAAGGGTGGGTTTTGGCATTATTGGACCCTTTTCCAAAGTTGGTAGCACAGGAAACATGGGAAAAGATCAAGTGAATCTGATGCTGGGGCAGCAGCAGTCAACAAGCGACAAGTCACTTACATTTTTTCTCTGTGGATTAGGGGATGCTCGATGCTCACTTTACAATGGTGAGCCATGGAATTAAATGACGTTGAGTCAACATCATTTCTCGTAATAAGCAGAGGCATACGGTTTTGACAACCCCAATCTAACCTAACCCCTTATCACTTTTCTGTTGTCGTTTGCAGTAATAATAAATGATTTGCTCAATTATAGGATTAATCGCCTCAATTTTTTCGCTGCCACAGGTAATGGACTTTCACCGCTGCAGAACAATGGACCTCCGCCCTGTCCCAGGCACACGATGAATCTTTTCCTCCTTTAAAACAAACGTTTGGCAGAATGAATGAAAAGAGTTGGTGAAGAAAAAAATGTGAAAAAATGTTGTTCAATGACCCTGGACATTTCCGTAATTTGATATTAACCGCTATTCTAGAGTCATTCGTGGCTTTATATTGATGTTACGGTTCTTGATTTCACTGAAAAGATGAGAGTAAAGGTTTATTACAGTTTTTGTTATGCAAACCTTTGAAAATCGTGAGATATTTCGAATGATTGTAGAGTTAGTAAGAAGGTTTTGAAGATTTTTATAAAAATGTGTTAAGTGCTCTGTATTACACACTTCCTTGATTTAATAGCCCGTTCCCTTTTCATTATATACATTTTAGTTTTAAATCTTTTCTATGAGCATGCATACATTCATTTTTGTTATTTTGTAAAAATTTGAAATTGCTGTTCTGTTTCCCATGAATCTAGAATATCAAATGGTTAGGAAAGTAACGAAAAAGATCGTGAGTTTCAAGTAGCCCCAGTAAATTCTCAGTACACATCACACTAAGTTTGAGCTGAAGTTCTTAAGTTTCTGAAGTGTTTTTTCAATTTTATTACATTCATTTTATTTCAGTTTTGTTACCCACGGTCATGGTACAAGCAGCACCACACTCACTGCTTAAAAGACTGTTCGAGCACACGTTCAAGGTTTTACTAGTACTTAATACTTTAATACTTAAATACATATGTATCAAACAATCAGAATATACTTTAAATACTTTTATATATAAACCTGCTTGGTCTAAACTTGTAAAATTAAATGTTATTCTCGTGAAATACTGGCAACCACCGAGGTTCTGAAATATGCACTTCACAGATTTCAGATTTTATTGTGCTATCAATCGGAGTCGCTTATGGGAAATCCCATTATGCATCGCGACATAACAATCGCATGTCAGAAATCATTAATTGTAAGATATGTATCTTGTTTAGGATCCTCAAATTAGGCAGAAAAGTGAAGGACGGGTACATAAAGAGGAGGTTGTATTCATGCTGTGCTGATATGCTCCTCAATAGGGCAGCAAATTCATACCAGTGAAATCTTTTCGAGGATCTGATCCACCGTAGAGTTTAACGTTGCTTTCCCACAGTTTCTCCAAGTATTATTGTGAGAGTTGGCACATTGGTTTTACTGCTACATCTTTCCCTTTAGTTTCAGAGTGTGTACTTTTTAAAAGGGGCAGCAGTTCATTCAACATTCAAGGGTTCATCTACTTACAATTAGGCACTTGTTGTATATATGCATAAAATGAGCTGCATGGGATTCACCATCCAGATCAAAAAAGTTTGGGCTATGGGCTTCGGCAGCAACAACTCTGCATTGTGCAGATAGTATCTTGTATCACGTATGAAAATCATTTCCTAATATAACTATTTGTATGTAACCTTTTTGACTCAAGTACCATTTTCAAACATGAACTGAATTGAACTCGGGGACGCACCTTCCCAAAGGTTCAAAAACGTACCATTAATTGTAATAATGACGACCACCACCAGTTTATAAGTAGAGGGGTCTAATGGGGTTCTTAAGATTCATAAATGTAACCACATAAGGACTGCATATAGATATTACTAAAAACAATCAATGTCGTGCCAGCCAACTAAAAGAAAAGTTTTGGTTCTGGATGTAATCAGAATCTAGAATGGTTCACACGCGACTGCCACGTGTGGAAATAATAAAAGTTACGATAAATATAAGGATATGATTTTTTAAATTATCTATATGCATAAAGGAAAAAAACTAAAAGAAATACATGATGTTGATGTATCTTATCATTAGTCTATGCAATGAATGTTGTAGAACATTGATATTGAAACAAATCTTACCAGCGATTGATTTTCTTGAAGGTAACCTTTGTATTTAAGTATTATTATATGCAAAGAAAAGAATTTTGTGGACTGATAAATTAGGCAAGCAGGCTTGCAGTTGCAAAAGTAGTACCCGAGCTAACTTTCAGAGGAAGACCTTTTGTATTGAGAACAACACCTTTGATCTTACAAGTTCCAAACAACAACTTTGGGTACCCATGCAAAACTTAAATCTTCTTGTACTTACCGGAATATCTTTGTAATTGCAGACTTTTAGATAATTGAATATTTCTTTCCGATTGCACCAACGCATTCGCCTTAAAAATGCAACCAAGGTATAAGATACATGCTAACTGTATGATCAGGATTACTACTACTTCTAGTGCATAATATTTTGACATACATTCGTTTCGGTTGTCTATTTTTATTTGAGGATGAAGGAGAATCAACCTTCAAAAGCTTGCGCTAAAATTCCAAAATTTATTCTGTGACCGGAAATTTAGATAACAATACTACGGCATAAATTAGCACTCATTACCTGATCACAATTTCCCAAGGAACTTCCCCGTCTTTCCTAAATAATGAAGATACCGAACATTAAGTTAGTTAAGTGCCTGTTTGTAAAGTATTGCGTATCAAGAGGCGATGATTTGAATGGATGAATAATTTTTTATTCATAAGTATCAACGTATCATGTCACGGGTGTCATTTGAAAGTAAAAAACGCAATATTCAGTAGTTGGTTATTTGTAGCGTATAATTTAAGTAAGCTGCGAGTCGCAAGTTGCGACTCGCAACTTACGACTCTATTTCACTTCGCTACTACTTCTGTAAAGTAAAACCCTACATGGGATTTTAAAATCAAATAAAAAATATCCCTAGCCCATACGTCTCGGAACTCTAATCCTAAATGAAAAACTGCAATGCATGTTTATTTATATAAGGGCACCAAGTATTTGGATGAAACAAGAATATTATTCATTCAACTTTAACCAAAA
The DNA here is from genome assembly GCA_036850725.1 of Orchesella villosa. Classification (NCBI taxonomy): domain Eukaryota; kingdom Metazoa; phylum Arthropoda; class Collembola; order Entomobryomorpha; family Orchesellidae; genus Orchesella; species Orchesella villosa. The sequence goes on from JAANSM010004660.1 coordinate 5,670, forward strand.
ATGCGAAAGTGACTGATTTCATAATTAGCATCTGAATCATCATAAAATCCTGAAGTTGCTTTGTTTGCTGTTTGTCGACTTTTTGTACTACACAATTGTAATTGCATTGCATACAAAAAATTGCCGCATTCATCCAACTTAGATTATCGTTCTAGTAATCATATGCGAGATAATGACAATTCAATCGTAAACATGCCATTCGTACTTCAAATATAATGCTGAAAGATTTGATTATTTTGATTTGATAGGTATTTTATCTTCAGGAATGAAACCTACAATCCAATGATGCCAAATGAATGTACAAGATTCATAAACTAGACGTAAAATATCATCAAGTAGCATGAAACTACAGCTCTACTAGTTTATATATGTTACGTATGTATACCAAGTTCGCATAAAAGAATGAGGATAATATTAATTTTATTACTACAAAAGATCAAAGTCAAAAGTACAAATCCTGAGTTGTATCATAAATATTATTCGTTTTAATGCTACGCGTAGGACATTCCAAGGATTTTGAGTGAAAATCATCATTCCAGACCATTGCCTAAAACCCTGGTTAAGGATTAGAAATTCATGCACATGCATTCAATATCATACGAATTGAAGCAGCATATTACACAAGTTTGCATAGCTAGTACTGTACACTACTACTACTGGTAAAGATTACCCCTTTTGCACGAAATGGACTTTGGACTTACATTTGCAGTTCAATGGCATACCATATGTTGTGTGTGTCTCTGTCTATGTATGTATATTTTACGTACACATGTCTATAGGTACATTTGAGAATATCCCTTTGGTATAAATGCGTCAGAGATTGTACATACATATATACCTATAAGTATAAGGCTAGCTTTTTGAGAAAGTTCTTTATGCACCCGACTTTCGAAAATTTTTCTATATATAACCTTTATATCGATTAAGACCAGCATACCGAAAGCCGAATATCTCGATGCATGTTATGCGTAATGAATGTCTACTGATAAGACTAAAATCCCTTAAAAGGCTTTCTTGCATAAATATTCCACAATAATAAAGTTACACCAAAATGTTTTAAAACACGACCAACTACTGCAAGTCAAAGCAGAGTTTTATATGAAATCTTACAAATAATTCAAATTCGTTTGCTGTTGGAATCATCAAATCGTGCCTTCCCGATGAATCAATCTTAAATAAGATACTAGTTTTTTAATGTAATTTTTAAATATAATTTTAATTTCTAAATACCTTTTCAAGTTTCGGTACATTTGGAATTCGGCAATTCGGGTACTCTGAAATTTAGGTTTCGGGTTTATTTACTCTTCATAGAAAATTCATGTGCTCTTTGGACTCATGACGTCTTGCTCAGCAATATGTACATATGTTACGAGCAAAGGTATGTGTGATGTAACCCCAAAATGTCCCTACTCCTGTGTATACAGAAAATTGTGCTAAGGGCAATCTACTTTGTACCTTAAATACCGTTGCAGCTATGTAAATGCACAGCCCTTTAAAGGCACAATTTTTATGAAAGAACTCATGACGATGGGAGGCGGAGCAGGTCAAAGTCCAAAACAACAACAACACACACTCACTTCAACATAGGTACATAATATACATTCATAATGTTGTGCATAGGTATGCATTGCATGCGAATGCATGCATACAAACAGTTTTTACGTGGAATTGTAACAAGCATACACATCTCAGTTCTTGGATCAAAGAATACACATGAGGAAAAGCACATGAATCTATATTTGTACGATGCGAATGTGAGAGCTCTTCAAGGCAAAAGAAAGATATTCTTGTCCCTTTTTCTAGTTGGATAACATGTTGATGCTACAATGAACAAATGTCCACAGTTCAATCAGACTGATTGCATTGGATAATTCACTGAAAGGTGTAGTGCACAGAGAACTACAGATTGCGTAAAATAGTTGCATAGTGGTAATCAAAGACGCTACACGTCAACTTGGCTCTTGCACCTCATTTTCGAGCTTCTACTTGGAATTCTTATGTTGTTAGTCAGTACAACCAATAGACGAGGATAAGCGAATCAATTGTGGTTGCATTGCTATTGCTGCAGAGTTTACAGCGTCTTTTATTGCGTATGAAATCATTGCACACACACATTTTGCGAAAGATTACCTCACGTCGTAGTTGTCACTATATACTGTTCTTCCTCCATTGGGTTAGTTAAACCACGCTTTGCGTCAGGAAAGCATCATAAAATATTCAACCCAAACTAAGTTTTTACAGGTAAAGCCGATTGCTGTAAAATTTCCTTAATTTACCATATAAATCCAGATTTGCATGAGCAGAATTCAGAGTATAACACAAATTCTTTCGAATAAAAATTCCAGTTATTTTGATAAAGAAATCCTTCTCATCTCCCTTTTTGTTATTTGGCAATATTTGTTTTTGAGTATACTGGTTTAATCAAGTGTATCAAGTTAAACTAAATGTTCTAATTGAGTGCGAGTAAACAGCGAAAGAAGATAACGCTGGATGTGTACATACATAGTGGAGATATGTATGTTTTGTAATTGAAGTTCTCGCATGGCTATGATTATGATTGCAGGGAGGAGTGTGACCTTTGAAACTTCGGCTGGATCTGCTTATCCTAATAATTTCATATCAGTCTCGATTCTCGATCTGTTTTCTATTTACATTTGTTTATTTTAATTCAATGACTGGCCAAGATAATGATAAGATTCATGAGTTTAAACGGCATCATTGTCGCATCTAAAGTATGAACACAGTTTGTCCTATTCTGTGAGTACATGGAATCGTACGTGCACTTGCATAGTTTAAGAACGAAGAGAATTTTGGTACAAGCCAAATGTACTTAAGTTTCATTCATTCATAACTGTTATGCTCGATAATGTATGTCATTTTACTGATATGATGCGATCATGATCAAAGTTCATTTGAAAAAACGTTGATCTTTTCCTTTACAATAAATATTGCCATTATTTCATTGATGACGAGAGGCCTCCGATATTCTTCGTGAATTTTAACAAAGCTAATCTGATACTGCTCTTGAAGTCTTGAAAGCTTCTCTCTCTGTCTGGTAATAAGAATGAAATTATAACACGATTTTCATAGAAACAATTAAAGCGATTCATTTAATTGGTAGATGAAGTCACAATCCACTCTTCTTTCTATGTTTCTACGATCTGCAAACTATTTTCTCTACACCCCTACCCGTTTAACTAGTTCATAGACAGTTTACTATAGTTTAAACTGTGAAGCATGAATTCATACAAATAAGTTTATTATACCAACCGTTTGTGTCTAACCAATATCAAAATTTACAAGTTTTATATTCTTCTTGAACCAATAACAGATATTTCAAAGGCAAAGTCTCATCATGCATCGACTTAACGTGAAGTTGGTAAATGGAGTGCAAAATGTTGCAAAAGGAACCTTGTCAAAGGCTGCCCACCACAATAAATGGTGAGAACAATGAAATTTAACTTGGAGCTAAAAAGATGGTTATATATTTAAAAAGAAAATTAATAACCATTCCTGAAAAATGTAGGACAACTGTAGCCTTTTCAACTCATGGAATCAGGTTATCCCAAGCACAGGCAAAAACTGAAGCACCTAAACCAGATCGTATGAACAAAAACCCCCCAGAATCCAAATCTTATGCCGTGAACATGTTTCGTGGCAATGTCGTTCCAGAACAGTGTTTTCCTTACCCCGACGTCCTTTCACCCGACCAGCATGAAACTTTGGAGATGCTGGTATCTCCAACGGAAAAGTTTTTCGCAGAAGTGAATGATCCAGCGAAAAACGATGCATTGGAAAAAGTACCCGATGACATAATGGAGAATTTAAAGGAAATGGGGGCCTTTGGTCTCCAGGTGCCAACTGAGCTAAACGGTGTTGGCCTGAATAATACTCAATATGCCAGGCTAGTCGAAGTCGTAGGAGCTAATGACTTGGGCATAGGAATCACGTTGGGAGCTCACCAGTCGATAGGATTCAAAGGAATCTTGATTTCAGGAAATCCCGAACAGAAAAAGAAATATTTGCCGGATGTCGCCACTGGAACAAAAATCGCTGCTTTCTGCTTAACAGAGCCAGGGAGTGGATCTGATGCTGCCAGTATTAAATCTAGAGCTGTGTTATCCTCTGATGGGACACATTATATATTGAATGGAAGCAAGATTTGGATTAGTAATGGTGGCATTGCTGAAATCATGACTGTTTTCGCTCAAACTCCTGTAAAAGACCCGAAAACTGGTGTTACTAAAGATAAAGTTACAGCTTTTATTGTGGAGCGAGCGTTCGGAGGTGTTTCACATAGTAAACCGGAAAGGAAAATGGGTATTAAAGCGTCTAATACTGCGGAGGTTAGAATAAATTGTACTTCAATTAATATTCAATTTACAACAGGGTTTGAGGCATGTTAGACTAATGAAATCCTATATAAAATTGCAGGTTTATTATGAAGATGTTAAGATCCCTGTCGAAAATGTCCTGGGTGAAGTTGGTGAAGGGTTTAAAGTTGCAATGAACATTCTTAATAATGGGCGATTTGGAATGGGTGCAGCTCTCTCTGGGACAATGAGAAGTACGTCTTAATGGTTAAAAATGGCTGGGTGATATGTTTTACACTGTCATCTTGGTATAATTTTGACAAATATGATTAANTTAAAAATGGCTGGGTGATATGTTTTACACTGTCATCTTGGTATAATTTTGACAAATATGATTAATTTGGTATTTTTTACGCTCCAATAGGTGCCATTCTTAAAGCATCTGACTTCGCTGCAAATCGTTTACAATTTGGTCGTAAAATTGAAACTTTTGGAGCGATTCAAGAAAAAATTGCTCGGATGGCCATTAAACATTACGTCACAGAAAGTATTGCTTATATGGTCGCCGGAAATATGGATCGCGGATTTACTGATTACCAAGTCGAAGCTGCCATTAGTAAAATTTATGCATCAGAAGCAGCTTGGTGGGTTGTTGATGAAGCCATTCAGGTTATGGGAGGCATGGGGTAAGTTAACTCTTCAGTATTATTTAAGTAGGCTACATTCCATAGCATTCACAATCGTAATAAGCTGTTTCTTGTATAGGTTCATGAAGGATGCAGGTCTCGAAAGGGTACTGAGAGATTTAAGAATCTTCCGAATTTTCGAAGGAACTAACGACATTTTAAGACTGTTTATTGCTTTGACAGGTATTATTTGATAACTTTAATTCAGATTTTTTCTGAAGTTTTCAGAATTATAATTGAGAAGTTAATTTATTTCATGGAACGAACATTTTTCAGGCATTCAATACGTTGGAGCTCATCTTAGACAATTACAAGCTGCATTCAAAAATCCTGCAGGCAACATAGGAGTAATTTTTGGGGAAGCCTCGAAA
>JAANSM010004661.1:0-11039 GCA_036850725.1 Orchesella villosa
TTAACTAACTGAATGGCGGTTTTGACGGCTCTGTTGTGCATTTGTCTGACATCATGGCTGATACTGCAAAACGTTCTCATAAATGTGGTTTCTTGTACGCAGAAAGGGAGAGATAGCAAGTGCGAGTGAATATTCTGTTGTTTCCTTTTAAATTCGAATCTTCCTCGTTAAAATTATGATACTCTCATCAAATCGAGCTTGTTACTACTTTGTGTGATTCTTTACATTCGGATGACTAAAGCATTAATCCATGTTGGCTTAAGTGTTCATATAAGTAAAAGTATTTCTCTTAGTAGAATTCCTTGATTCACACTAATCGTTTTTTAAATGGATTATTTCACTAATTCAGCGATTTATTCGATTAGTGGTATATATTATTTCTCATTGCCCGTCAGCGCTAAATTAATTTTCCGTGTCGATAGTAGATGTATGATGTATCCACTAATTAAAATGACGATCGATAGTGCATAATTATTCTTTGCATTGTTAATTAATATATTGTATTAATAATTGTAAATTATAAATTAATATTAAATTATAAATTATAAATTATAAATATGCGTAGTAGTACTGATTTGGGTAATTGGTATGGATCTTAAATAACAATGTGAAAATAAATGTCTTATAACAGTCTCGCAGGCCAAATTATTTTGCATAATACACTTGAATAGCATCGTGAACTGTAATATGCTTGTTATATCCTTCTGTGGACATAGTCTTCCAAACAATTAAAATTAAAAACCAACTTAAATTACTAGGTTCAATAGCAGCTAGTACGTTGTATATACTTACATTTAGATGGTCGTATAGGATGGAATGTTAAAGGCATAAGGAAAAGAGTTTAGTTCTCGCTCCATCAAAGCCGATAATGGACCATAGCAAACAAAAGCAAGCACCATACATACATGTTAGTTCACATAACATAAAAAAGCATGTAGCAGCGTGTGTGTGTAGGGAGGGCATGTTGTGGCTTACGAGATGATGACAATGATGATGGCATGTTGGTTCGTTGTGTTACGTTTTTCCTCCAGATATAATATCGTGGGAATGATTGTTTCCTCTAGTATGAAACTGAGAGAACGACAATGACAAGGTTACATAAATCTTAAAAAGCCATCATCAAACCCGATCATAATTCACCACCAGCTAGCTACAACAACGAAACTGTACTGCGAAGGAGAAGGATTTCATACTCTTTGCTTAGTACTTTATTATAAAACCTTATACATCACGTATAGCAGCATAACAGACACCAAAATAATTTATTCGTAAGAAGTATGCAATACTTCGATAAACTTTCGCATTTTTCGTATACGAAGAACCTTGTAAAACATTTAGGTTCCATGTGTTCCAGCGTTGCAATATTCTTGTAAAATTGGTTTCGCAAGTTCGTGTATTCTTTTTTATATCAATGCTCTTCAATGGCAAATTTACAAATGTAAGCGATACTCTTTAAAGCATTAGCTGGCAGACTAGGCTCAAACCCAGCAAATATGCGTCATGCGTGCAATGGACGGACAAAAATGATTTTCCTTAAAAATGCTATCAAAGCCAACATCGAATTCATCATTCCCTATCTTCCCATAATGAATATTTGTTACTCTTCATCATTTCACTCTCGCCCAACGTACGATTTTAAGAGACTAAACCGAAATCATGTCCTCAATGAACAATAGCAATGTGTAGAAGTATTTAATCAGCGTCTGTTTCCATTAAATACGAAACATGTGTAACTTTGTGGAGCTCTTACTTACAATGTACCACAAAATCATGAAGCAAAATGAACAAATCAAAATTCACAAACAATATGCATTGTGTACACCATACCAGACGCCATGCCATTGGTATGCCCTGTCGCAAGTGTTTAATAAAAGTAGTATATGTGTTTGAGTAGATAATGTTTACTTTCAAAATATAGAAATCGAAATGATTTAAGACTTGTCGAATACGTTATAGTATCTCTTTGTGTGTAGCAAGCATAATAACATGATGCAAAAACCTAAGTAAGCTGAAAGCTCGCTGTGGTGTAGGTGTAGAGTAGAAGAGTGTGTAGAAAAGCGTGTTGTTGAGTATCAACAAGGAGAATTAAAATGTGGCTTTAAAGGATTATATAGATCCTATTATTTAGGCAAAGTAAGCGTTTTTGATCACCACCATCATCATCATATGAAATTGTGAGGATGTCAGCCGTCAAATACTTTGTACACGGTATGTGTACAAAGAAGATGAAAGATGATGATGATGAAAGCAGACATAAGCTGTCGGCTGCATACGCAATGAAATGTTACTTTCTGTTTCTCTACAGCAAGTAGTAGTATTGCACTGATAGATAATAATTGCGCAGTGTGATTCATCAAGTCATTGTTGTAGTTAGGAATGTTTTTGATGATATTAATCGATGCAGATCTGTTTTTGTTTCGTTCTTAAACATAGCACCTTTTTACATTTATCATTTATTGTCCTTTGTTCGAAAAATATAAATTTCAGATCTTAATTTATAGAAAATGGATAAGTAAAATGGTCACTACCGTCGCCATTTTCAGGTTCAGAAGGTTTTACTGGAGTTTTTTCCACGCTCCTGACAATTTGTTAGTTAGTACATTAACTAGATTGAATCGAGAGAGATACATATAATTTTTTAGAAGGTGTATTCTGGTATGGAAAGTTTGCATCTAAATACTTCGTTCTTTTAACCTCTTGCAGGTTGAAGTGTGGTACACCTCACCTTGGTGGTAATTGTACGGAATAAAATAATCAGGCTTGATGAAATGGATAATAATCGTGTGAATCAGTTACTTATTCCATTTGAGCTGTATTATGTCAATTGAGTAGTATATGATTTACTTACTTTCCAGTGGATGCAACGTATCACATATTTATCACACTTCCTTTACATACCACAGCAGAGATACATGCAACGAGTTATAATCATATTATACTACATTCGCATGCTGTCTGCAGTAATGCAGTGTCTGGTATATAACGCCACTTTACGTAAGCATTAAGCATGTTCATGTATAGGCATATTACCTACCTACCTCAATAAACGACTTTACCACACATGTATGTACATATAAATACTTTATATCAACATTTCATTATTGCAACAGGACTGCACTGATTGCATCTAAAAACGTGTTGTGGTTCTTCTAACACTCTTTTTCCCACTTGGCTCTAACTCTAAACACAAAATGTTTGCTTGACATGAGGCTTTTTACATTTTACTATCAAAGTACTAGTATATAGCAGCAATATATAGTAAAGTGTGAGCAACAACAATCGCGTCCTTGAGCTACTTTATGAATAAATTGTAAGACGCCCGACCATGGGTTTGCATTAAGAAAGACTAAGAAGTGCAGTGTATGTAATCGCTGTAGTATTAGTATTACAATTACAATATTATGCTAGCTAGTAAGTCAACAGTCCAAAATCTACATCACCTCATTATATTTCATATTTATTTGCTTAGTTTAACTTATAAAAAAAAGTTTAAAGCGCTCAATCTGAATGGGATTTTAATTAGGTGCGCCACATACTGAGGTATAATCATCGACAAAAACTCAACTAAATTTTACAACCCTTTTCTACTATCTACTATTAAACTGAACGAAAGCATTTATTTTAGATGCAGATGAGCATTGCCTGTAATATAATGCTATGTTATTAATAAAGTTCTATTATAAGTAAAGCATGTGCCCACTGAATCAGAATTACATACTTCACCATGTATATTGTATACAATCAACAGTAACCACTGGTCATATAGATTATTATAGATTGACTTGCAGAATGACCATGTTGTACTATCTGTAGTTTGTATCTTGTGCTATTGAAAAGTATTATCACAGAAAAAATATGTGTTCCTTATATTTTTATTGCTTATGAATAATGAAGCCAAATTAGTTATTTTTGATTGCGGAATCACTAAATATTTCTACATGCAATCAAGTCCAATCATCAAGGTAATCAATATTTAAAGTAAAATGTTTTACTATAAATATATATCTGTCCACCAATAAATGCAATGAACATAATGCATTTAACCACGGGCTAAGGACACAATAATTCGTCCACTATATAATGTTAAATGGGTATGGCAGTTATGGCACATGAGTAACTGCAGTATTTTTTTTGTCAAGCTAGCTTTTGACCTCTAAATTTACTGCGCTCGCGACGAATAATGAGCGATGCTGCACTGGCCTTTGTTGTTCAGAAAAGGAAACTGTATATGCTAAGTAGCTTTGGAATGCATGTAAAGTTAGAATATGCAATACTACCTTGCATACCACACACGGAAGATGAAACTTCCCAATTATATTACAAAGCATGGTATGTTCAAATCATTAATTGGAGCTGCCTAACTTAACGCCCTGTCCACAGTATATGTACAAATGATCGAATGTATAAAAATATAAATTGTGACTACGATACACACTCGAATCTCAACGTTCTTTTTTGTTTGGGATAGATTCCAATAGGTCTCCATTTCGCCATGGCTCATTAAAATATACTAGAGCATGAAAAAATTAGTCCATCATAATTTCCCTTTCATTGANTAGAGCATGAAAAAATTAGTCCATCATAATTTCCCTTTCATTGATTTTAACGCAATTTTTTCTAGCTGTGTAACGACAAGCACGTTTATATTGTTGGCACTGCCGCCTCTTGTTACAAATTAATTTTGATCAACAAAGAATATATACCAGCCAAAAAAAGTAAGTAATAGTGACAGTGACAACTATTTTTCATCAACGACACTCAAAATTCAACTCTTTTCACTTTCATCAGCGTGAGTCAATAAATATTTTCACTTTTATCAGTCTGCCTTTCATTCTAATAACCAACACGTGTGTGTGTATGAGGATGAATGTTAATACAAGCACTAAAAATTCCTGTTACATGAGCATAGTTCTCATTGAAAAATCGAGAGAGGAAGCTTAGAAACTAAAGTATATATGCAAGTATAGGTATAGTCAGTGTCAGCGATGCGCTACAAGCTAAGTACAAGAACGTATATTAATGAATGATATGATATGATAGCTAGTTGTTAGCTTTGATGGTACATAATTTTTTATTTATAATTCATGCACGGGTGCATGAAACAATATTAGCATATCTACTAAGCTACTGTGTATGTCCACACCTGCCTGCCCACTACTGACTGCAACAGATGTACAGATTTTGGCTTCCATCATGTGAATTAATTTCTTTCACTATACACGAACCACACCACAACCATTCCGTATCATTCCACCTTAAAAGAAGGATGACTATAAGGATTATGCTGCTTTGAGTAAACGATGATCATGCTTGCTGATGATCTTGCTACGAAAATTCTATATATCAAACGCAATATTATACTTTTAGATATACATTTATAGATTCATATGAAAAATTATGAATGCATTTACTTCTCGGTATGTGTGTGTATCTATCTACACCATCACGCGTCCAAAATATGCCATAATAATCAAAAGTATGTCTCGTAAATTCATCGGATTTCTCAAAATGATTCTACACATTTCCCTGCTTTTATTTGTACATTATACCTCCTCCCACTTTTCTTTGCCAGATGCAGTCTCACAAAAGTATGCAACATACAGCATATTATTTTGCTTTACGGTAATGTATCAATTCTTCCGACAGTTGAAGAAACTTTCAACCCTATATAAGCTTTGACATGCTTGCTTCTCCTCTTTTGCTACTACACACAACACACACGACTCAAAAAAAAAGTACAGCAGAACAATCTTAATATTGTAAAGCCCAATTTAAGGGAAACCGGTTTACTATTTGTACCACTGACTGCATTGTACTCAAACTCGAGTGTATAAGAGGGAGTGAGAGAGAGAGAGAGAAGACGGAATTTGAGATCTTCTTGTGAACACGCTAAATACAAAGGAACAAGATTCTACGATTTTGCTTCATTAGCTCCGTTGATACAATGCAGAGGTTGGTATTATTTTGGTGTGGCATCGTATCCTGAATCCTGATGCTATGCTTTTATATATAATGTGTGTATTTTCTTGCAAGATTCTTTGAGAGTATTGTGTACGCGTCGTCATTATGTTGATTATCGTTTTCTCTTTCCTTACTCTATCTTATGATTACCACCATCACCGCGTCCAGCGCAATACGCTCTAGCTCTCTATGAAAGGCTCTCATTTTGTCCATTTAAAGTTACAACACGTTCCCTTCTTGCTAAAATAACATTCATAAAATAGCTGAAGTAAGGCATAAAAGATTATATTTTTGCCTGCCTACAACAGTCAAGTTTCCCTTACTGCTACACTGCAAACAGTCTGCAGAGATGGTATATGTATATTATTCGTTTTTTAGGTAAATTTTTTGAGAAAAAGAAATGAATAATAATATTTTGGTTGATGGTAAAAAATGAGTAGCGATATGTAATATGATGATGATGATGTGATGGTGGTGGTGGTGTGGTGTGGTACATGGTGGCTTCCCTGCTTTTGCTTGCAGGTTTTTTCTTGGATTTGAAAGGCATTTGTTAGCTCACCTTATGTGGCTTGATAACCCCTGCTGCTAACTAGTGGAGCGCATACTCTTGTGGCTGCTCAAGTCATGTTCCCCTAACCATCCCTCAACTCAACAAAAAAATGCTCTTTCATCTATGATATTGCGTTATTTACTAACTTTCAGAGAGTATATAGAGGCAGAGGATTAGCAAGCAATCAGTTGGGCAATATGTAACTTTATATTATAAGTCTCTGTCTTGTTCCTCATCTCATAGTACACTTTTTTTTGACTTTGTGAGTTCAGCTCGGTTGAGTTGAGTCTGAGTTGGATCCATCACTCATTCGTCAGTTATGGTTTAAAACTTTTTATATTTCATTACTTTTCTCTCTCTCTCTCTCTCACTCTTTCATGGTATCTTTTTAACCATTTATCAACTCATCATGCATTATCATCAAAATATCGTGTCGTTTCATTTACAATCACTTTGTAATGCCTAATAATATCACTCAATAAAATGGTTCAACTTTGTTTCACTATATAATATGCCTTACCTTCCCGAAGGAAAATAAGGGGTTTAAAAGGCCCATGATTTACATTGTAATGTTGAACAATAAAACTAAATCAAAATTAGGATCATGGTTAAAAACGAAGGGTGTATTTATGCCGAGTTGTTAAGGTCCAAGTGAGTATGCAACCTTTATAGTTCTAAAAGATGTGTATTAATATCACAATGGAAAATCCTGCCAACTGTTATTACACTAGTGACTAGGTGATGATAATGATGATGATGATGGGGCTGAGCAAAGTGCATAAAACTGTTGTTTTTATGATTACGCAACCGTATTTTTGTGTTGTACGCTTGTACATACGTGTATACTGTATACGTATGTTTATATTTAAACAGCTTGAAAACATAAATATAGATATATCACCTATTACTCTTGGTCGTGCAGTGGGTTTGTGATATTGTTATTTTTAACAAAAATATTTACGTGTTACGTCTTCAGAGAAATGTACTTAGCTTGAGAGAACACAAAGAAGTGAGAAATAGATATCAAGAAAAAGATGAGTAAAGTTCGGATAAAAGAGGACGAGCTCGTTGAATTTCATTGCATGCATGCTTACCACCAAACACATGCATTTTTATAGTATAGGCATATGCGTACTATGTTTACTTTTATAAATAGTAGATTTTATGCACCATAATATACAACTGTATTCACATTACGACTAGGTTTTTACTGCTTGTCATTTGTTTATACCCTTGTATCTCATGCATCCTTTTTTATTGCAGGCTAATTTAAATTACAAATGTTTTTTCTTCTTCTCATCCTCGGCTGGATCCCTTTAGAATGCGTACGTGAATCCTTGTATAGCATGACTATATTTTTTACTACACCATATTGACTTCACCTATAAGAAACCTACAATATAATGGGTATGGATGGAACACTGAGCACAACGAGTTGAAATGCATTGCATTGTGTATATCTCAATGATTCAGTACAATTTCCTTAGAACAATGGAACAGTTTAGCCAAAAAAAGAAGAATTGTTATAGGCAGCGCTGCTGCTCTTTACCTCTAGTATATATTTCCGTGATATTATGCATTCCCTATGAAGACGCCGGTGGGCAAGGCAAGGTAGGTATACTTGAATGAGAAGTAAAAATTGAGATTCAAATCTTCCTTAAAAGGACAGAATAATGAAGGCACTTGGAATCAGATTTGTAGAGAAGAGGGAGAAAGAGAGAGAGAGAGAAAAAAAACATGGGAATGGAGAGAAGAAAATTAACGCACTTTTTCTTTCATATATATTTTAATGCTTCCCTAAAGGGAATGTTACGAGTGCACATATGCCCACTCGGAGCGGTGTATAAAGCGAATTTAAATTCATTCATGGTGAATGCATATCAGGGAATATTTTATATGCATAAAGAAGAAAAAAGTTGGAAAGAATCATTACAAAATGAATTCAAACATAAGATTCCTATTATGCTCGCTTTTTTTCTATGCGTGTTGAACAGAAAAGTCCACTTTTTTGCTTAGAGCAGCAGTCACCAGTGGTTGGCTGCTTGGTTATGGTGGTGGCTAGGCTATATGGTAGAACACATATATAATGATGATTATCACGTAATTCAGTCCTTTTTATAACACATTTGCTTCGTTTCGTTTCCCATTTTTTTGCTAATCTTCCTATCAAGATGACGAAAATAGAGGAAGCCTATTGTGTATCTTTTATATTAAATAACGTTATTTGTATGTACACGTAATACGCGTTATTATGCCAATTTCATGTGGCTGAATGACTTCTTTTTGCGAATCCATTTTGCGAATAATATATACACATGGCATAAAAGTTTTAGTTTCTAATCTAATGCGTTGATGGTTTAGAGTACCAAAAAAACTAGGATAAGATGCGCTTTATTCAAGTTTTTTTTTCACTTTGCTTCTAACACGAACCTACTGTGCCAATGTGAACAAATTTTAATGGGTTAGTGTATAAATGCCATTGTTTGGCGTCTGTTCAGTAGGAGATTATATATTATGTAGCCCTAGGTGTATATATGTAAGCTTAGCAGGAAAGGGTATTGCACAATTGCTTTTGTTTCTCGTGGAAATTTACTTCGACAGTGTTTATAGTTGGTTATGGTTAGTTTGCTGCTAAGCAGGAATAACCCACTTCATTTTTTGTATTGATGAACCAGAAAAATTTGTGTGTTATTATTATTTACTTTCCAGCATCAAATATCAAGCTGAACCTAGATCTTTTTTAGTTTATCGTCGGGGAAGGAGGTATGAAGCGTGCCTGTTTGTAGCCTGTATATAACTACTTCGTTTATTAATACTACGCAGTTTTGTGTTTGGCAAGGACAGGAAACATAATACACCTTCTGTCTTCATTTTCTACCTGATTCCCACAGTAGAAGCTAAAGTCTAGCTAGATTTTTTATCCATTTATGTTGCCGTTGCCATATGCTTCTCACTGTTTTCACGTGAATAGAAATAAAAGGGATTGCACAATAGTTTTGTGCCTCGAACGAACAAAGACGATATAAAACTTGATCTGAATACGAATGTTGATGATGTTATGTGATGTGTACCTTTATATTTTAGATTGGGAATCCCGTATATAACAGGCATTATAAACTGTTCAACAATATTTTCAGGGTGGTAGCTAAAATGTTGTGTCTTTGTTGAAATGTGAATGCCAAAAAGGTAGTCCTCTCATTCTGCCATTATAAATAGCTTTGACTTTAAAACAGCTCTAAAGAGTAAAATTGGATTTGTATTTAAAGTCTGGCTAAGGACAAATATTCAAAAACGGAAAGAGGGTGTCGACGCAAAATGTAATGCTGATTCCGTTGGTACCATTAGATTTCCAAACGGTCCAGCCGTTTGGGAGATACATGGGGAAATACCCACCTCGGTTTCCTCATGTAATCAAATGGGAAATTCAGTTTGGAATTTTTCAATTCATTATTTTAGTTAAATAAACCCAAAATTCGGAAAATCCAAAGGAGGGTGTCGCTAGAGAATTTAACGGAGAATCCAGTGATATTTCTAGCCATGCAGCAGCATAAGAACTGACGGAGGTACATGGGGAAACGTCCATGAAACCCCACAGTTTTATCGGTGGTGGTATATGGTTACATACAGAATGCATTACGTAACTAAGGTCAACTTGAAATGGACTAGCAGCCAGTCGTGAGGCTATTAAAAAAAATCGATTATATAAGCCTTACTGGCTAATTTCATGCTGGAAACGTATCTTTCAGTCTTAATCATTCAATAAACGCACTTACAATGCTATGCAAATACTTTGAATAAGATTTTTACCCACCATACCATTGTGTACTTACTATAAAATATACGTATTTGTCATAGGACAAACGTATTCATAATTCAGTATACCGACCTATCATGAAATACATGGATCCCGCAAAGCAGTAATCGTACCAAAAATACAATATTCGTACCCACCATGCAAATACATATCCTAAACAAAATACCCTTACATACCGTGTAATACACTTACCCACCATCCAATATAAGTATCCGGCATGCAATATAGGTGACAAAATAAGAGTTTTCGTACTCAATAATTAAATAAACACATAACTAAATTGCTGGACATTGGTCCAATAGCCTGGAACCCTTTTTGTAGTGTTTGGAACACTGAAGTCAATCGCTAGACACTTTTCCAATAGCTTGGAACCCTTTATATAGTACTTGGAACACTGAAGTCCATCACTGGACACTTTTCCAATGGCTTGGAACCCTTTTTGTAGTGTTTGGAACACATAATTCAATTGCTGGACACTTTTCCAATAGCTTGGAACCCGTTATATAGTACTTGGAACACTGAAGTCCATCACTGGACACTTGTCCAATAGCTTGGAACCCTTTTTATAGTGTTTGGAACACATAATTCAATTGTTGGACACTGGTCCAATAGCTTGGAACCTTTTTCGTAGTGTTTGGAACACCGAAGTCAATCGCTGGACACTGGTCCAATAGCTTGGAACCCTTTTTATTGTGCTTGGAACACATAATTCAA